>BQNB010109903.1:0-14058 GCA_026074375.1 Tanacetum coccineum
GTGTAGATTTTGACCTTTTGCCTTGGTCAAGGGCATTTGGTTGAGATTTGCATTTGAGTTATTTTAAGTGTATACTAGCAACGAATCAGGTCATTATTTTAAAAAAATTTGATCATTACTTTTGACATTTATACGTTACGTTTAAATCTGGCAATTTTCCGAGAGTTTGTCTCGTATAAAACTGAAAATCGTTACCGAAAGCTTTCCAACATTAGACTGAGAATATTCTACGTGTATTATACCTAATAAATTCATTCTATGTCATTTCGTGGTTTATGAATATTTACATTTGTAATTTTTATATATTTCGCGTACAATTTACATTTTTCATGTTTTAGGTCAAACGGAACCCTAAAAACCCGCCACCTTTGCATGTAAACTCAAATTATCATCATTGTTAATGTTGTCAAAAAAATTGAAATCCCTCCCCCTTAACCTCTGAAATTTCGTTACACACTCAAAAAGAACAGGAAAACACAAAAATTTGAATGTTAAACATGAACACATGCAAGTTAGTGACACTTTGTGTTTACCCTACCATTCTCCCAACATATTTTTATACATTGCATAAGACTTGGACCACTTGAGTTTAGCCATAGAAGCTCACCTTGGAGCCAAAGAAAAGCATATGGCTTCCCCTCTTTTGACCCTATGTTGACCGAAACCACAAGGAGCCACAAAGGTAGATAGTTCCACTTTTCTACCAAGTTGTGGCTCATCATGTGTCCAAAACACTAAACCCTTGTGCTATATAAATACCACATAATAGAATTTTATGTCATTTTATACACACGCAAGCCTCAACAAAAATCTTTTTCCCTTTTTCTTTTGTTCTTGGCGTTGGCACAACACACACACCAACACTTTCATAACTTTGATTTCTACCAAGATCCAAGCATCCCAAATCCATTTCTAACAATATCTAAGGGCGTTCCAAGTGTTTGATCAAGGTTTTCAAGGTTTAATCAATATTTAAGAAATTAGGGTTTCAAAATAAATTTGGGGGTTTTGCAAGATCTTGGTGTATGTTATAGATCTATTATGCAATCTTATTCCTTTATCATTTGTAAGTTCTTTCTTGAACCTCCTTTTGATTTCTTTTCTTATGCTCTTGGTTTAAATCCTATTGTGTTTGTGCAAGTCTTTTAAAAATAAACAAGATGACACATGAACTAGTTATATTTTTATGGTTCTTTGATTTACATATTGTTTTGATTATGAGTATGAGTGACCATGTGTGTTGCAACAAAGATGGTGATGAGATTAGGATAGATTAAGAGTAGTTTTGATGGTTGGTTTAGTAGTGAACGGGGTTAGGTTAGAATAAGCATTATTGTGAAGTTTGGATGGATTTTAGAGGCGTTTGCGAAATAAAGGGTTGCTGATCTGATTTTCTTTTGAGGTTTTCAGACACTTAAGAATGTTTTCAATAGTCGAGAAGGTAGTTTTTGGATAGCTCGTTTTGTATAGATAGTTTTTCATATATCGAACACTAAAATCGGACTTAAAACAACCGAGTTACGCTCAAATGAAACTTGAAATATTTTTTGGCAAAACGATTTTAATACGATCAGATCAGGAACGAAAATGACCATTTTGACCCATTTCGAGTCTGTTTCGGCCAAAGTGTAAAACACAAACATGGCCTAAAATGACGTTTCCCTTCCAAAGTCGTGAAAGTTGTGTTAAAAATGCTTTATGAGTGAGATAGACCTAGTTTTCGTCAACTTATTTTCAGACATATAATTTTATATATTAAAACGTTTTCAAACGGGTTAGGTCCGTTTAGGTTTCGAAAGCCTTAGAAAATATTAATGTAGTGATTTGATCTTACTACGAAGGGTTAGGAGTTTTCTAAGAATGATAAAGCGATACCGTTGAACGTTACTAAAAATAATAAGTTAGTACGAATTAGCGAAATAGAAATGAAAAGTAGGCGTTTGAGTTTTGTTAGTGCGTTTATGGAATTATGGACTTGACAAATATAGGGGACGGTATTAACATCCCGAAACTTAGAACTTTCTGAAAATAGAAAGTTTCCTAAAATAGTAACTTTCCAAAAATGGCAACTTTTCGTAAGAATGGCGTAACATTTATATAAACCTAATGAGTTCGTAAAGACATATTTTTGTTAAATAAACTAAAGCACAAACACATATGGATGTCTATTTATTTTATAAGCGTCTTATACGATGTTTCGTTATTTATTTCTTGTTCCTAAAGCGCGTCCCTTTAATTAGGTCGCGGTTAGAGTCGTTCGATTTCGCCATACCTCTCGTTGATTATTCCATCACTCATTGATTTGCTAAAGGTGAGTTCATAGCCCCACGTTTTACTTGTTTTATATTAACCTTATAACTTTTGGGGTGAGACCTGCTCATTTACAAACTTGTTTACTCTAATGATTTCAAACTTATTTATATGCTCGTTTACATGATTGATTTCACACTCGTTTTACTATGAATACAAGTACTTAAAGCTTTTACAATACTGAAAGCGCTTTCATTAGTAAATCAAGTGACAAAAATCGTCTAGTGCGCTCGTCAGGAGTCGTCGTGTAGGCGGCCTAGCGATTAATCGGTTATGCGGGGATTAATCGGGGATTAATCGGATTGGATTTTTTATATACAAAATTATAATTTTAGATATAATATGTATAAGATAAACATGGTATTTCAAAGTTCAAAACTTCAAATATTTCTAGTGATCCAATGTTTTCCAGTATTTATTCCGAATTTTTTTCCGATTTTAGACTCATTAATAATCCGATTTTTGACTGGAACTTTTTAAACAACACGGAGTTTTTTTAGGCCGTTAGTAAAAATCAAGAGCGTTTTTAATGACCGAGATTCGCCTAGCGGATACCGCTATGTCTAGCGTTGACCGCCTAGGCCGATACCTTACGTTACATTTTCTTGATTACGTGTTGCCTATGTTGCGAATAGACCACTAATGCACGAGCTATCATGAACCGTTAATTTATTAACCGATGGATTGGTTGAAGTAGCACGAATGCTGTAAATATAATCTATGGATTATTATCCTTATCCGGGTAAGTACGCTTACTAATTCTGGAGACGACGAACAACAGATATATACCAAGTCGGGATTTCATTAGGTGAATGCTTGGTCAATATCCTCCTAGGGTAGGTATTTTCTTGTTGCATATTAATATGGCTATTTAAATGAGCTTCGGTGTCATGAACTTAGCACAATAGTAAATACCTTTTATGTGAAGTTGTATATGTTATAACTGTCACATGCGTTTTATAACTTGTCGTCCACACTGCTTTCATTGAACGTTTAAAATTGCCAAATACGTTTCATAATACTGTGAGTGAAGCAGTATTCATTAAACATTTTATTCTCATGACGAGGCAACAAGTAGCTCTTACCTAACACCTACGTTAACATGACCAACTTTAGTGATACTCTTATTCAGCATGTTTTCTATTCAGTCAAACACAGTTTAGGTGCATTTCTTTGATGTGCTATGTGGAGTCTATCTGCAATATGATATCATCTTTCAAGACTTTATTATCATTCATACTCATTGTCTTTTGGAAAATTAATTATTCTTCTGTAACGTTTTAAATTTCATTTGAAATCTTGTAAGATTTATCCATTTTTAATAAATACAACGACTTATGAATTTCAAAACGTCAACTAGTGGTCGTTTCCTTGATCTTCCGTAGATCTGATAGCGTCTTAATCAGAGTAGACGACTGCCTCCAATCGCTCCTAGCATACTACACACTCTCCGGCGTCTTCTCTGCAGCGTGCGCGTGCTATCCTGTAATTACGGACCATCTTATGAGGTATGCTGTTTCTCTAGTCTTCTATAGTGTCTTATTCGGCACCTCAGTCCAACGCAGTCTCTTCAACTTCAGAGACCAACCAGTACGTGCAATCTCTTATCTGAATGTCTCTTTCTTGTAGTCACTCTAGTAACACGCCGTAACTCACATTTCTCGTCTCTCCAGCGATAGCAAATTCAACACCTACTACCGTCTCATTTTAGCTATAGATCTTTATCTACACACCAACCACCTAACATTTTGATTCTCGCAAATAGCTTGACCTAAACTATGAATTCACCAATTTATGTTGAGTGTTAGCATGTTGTTCAGTGGTTAGTGGGACTTCTCTGATGTGCTATGTGGAGGTACTATGTGCAAAATACGGGGGGGGGGGGACACACACTGTCATCGTGAGTTAATTACCAACAGTTTTTGGTAAACTATCAACCACATCAACGGATTTGAGAAGTCTTTACCAAAGTCGTTTGCTTTGGACTAGCCAGTCCTTATGCCTATTAAGCATGGTGAACTGATGACCATTTGGTATGTGGTGGTTTTCCAACACTCAAACCCTTCTATCTTCCATTATAGTCCACGTTTCCAACATAAACCAGCAACTATAACTTCATCAATTTTCTAAACACTAACTTCCCCTCTCAATCTCTTCAAAAGTTTTTAACAAACTTCATCATTTTTTTTCCATCCAGAAGCTTTCATTTTCATCGTTACTTGGCAGGCATCTTTAGACAAAGGATACTTCCTATCTGCTACCATATAAATACTACATGCCTCCAAAGTTAGACAATGTACTTCACACTTATCATAAAACCTCTAACTGATTATCTTTTGTTGTAGTGGTAAGCTCCAAATGGCATCTTCATTGAGAGGTGGATCAAACTTAGTCCTGAGATCACTCCATAGTACTCTGTCATAAACATCTTAAGGCCTATTTGTTCCAAACTTCTGTATTACCAACCTGTATAGCTCAATAAGATCCTCTCTTGTGAAGTCTTTAAGCATAGCTCTAAAGCTCATATAAACTGTATCAGCTCCATTTGCTCTTATTATCTGATAAATGCTTCTTTCACCTTGTTGAAATATCTTCCAATTTGCCACAATATTAGATTTTGTATCCAAAGGAGTTAGGAAGCATACTTCCTACCGTTTCTCTTTCATCAGTCTCGAATAGTCCTTATGATCTCTTGTCCAGACATTTATACCCTTCTTAGCCTTTTGCTTCTTTCTTTTTCCTATTCTTATTACTGGCTCTTCTTCTTTTACTTCAGTAACTTTTTCTTCAACTGAAACATCTTTATCATCAATCCTTTGTTTCTTTGAAATCTCTGTCTGAAGCTCTTCTCCATATCTTTTCAATTGTGCCTTTGTAGCTTCAATGTTCATAGGAACAAAAGATTCAACCTGCTGGACCAACTTAACAAACGTCTTTCACTTCTTCAAAATTTAACTTCTTTAACTGTGTAAGCTTCCATGTCCCCTGATTCTTCAAATAATTCATCATGTAGTTCCTCAGCTGTGATTGGGTCATAGGCTTACTTCTTCTTGCTTTAGCTCTTTCTTCTGCAAAGAACTTCTTTCTCTAATTTACTAACTCTACCATCTTCTTTGCAAAGTCTTCTTCTGGCAACTCTTTCCCTAGCACATTCTTTGTCAATTCTGCATTAGCTTCAAGCTTAGCTCTAATGGCATCCCAATCTTCTTCAGTGTAGTGTTGAGCTTTAAATTGAACTTGAACTTTTCTTTGCTTTTTGAGCTTTTCTTTTCTTTTGTTGCTCAGTTAATTCTTCTTCTTCCATTCTTTTAGCTAAGAGTGCATCTAAATGAACTTGTTTAGCAGTTTCCTCTTCCTCTAGAGTTTGCGAATCTTAATGGCTTCTCTAACTACCTCTCTTGTTAATTGTTCTTTAGTTTCGTTTTGGAGCTTATCTCTCAACAATCATTGGAGATTTTCCTTTTCCCTTGGCCTCTAGCAGACTAACTGTCCATCTCTACCAGTACTAACTCCTAAGCCACCAGTATTAACTTTTTCAAAGCCAGTACTAATATCTTCAAAACCAGTACTAATGTATTCAAAGCTAGTATTAATGTCTTTTCCCTTTGACTCTTTTCTCCTCTTGTATCTTTTACCCATATCAACTGACCTTGACCTCTGAGAAACAACCCTTGACAGAGTTTTAGCTCTTCAAGGTGTAGACTGATTTCTTTCTCCTTCCACTGGAGCCTCATCCTAAGTTTTAGTAGGAGTAATAAAATCTCCTTTTGAAACTAGAG
The DNA here is from genome assembly GCA_026074375.1 of Tanacetum coccineum. NCBI lineage: Eukaryota > Viridiplantae > Streptophyta > Magnoliopsida > Asterales > Asteraceae > Tanacetum > Tanacetum coccineum. Next base: position 6,090 of record BQNB010109903.1, read on the forward strand.
GATCATCATTTATGTCCTGAATTATCCTCTATCCTACTAATCCTCTTTATACTATCCTCCCCTATCCTGCCTTATAATCCATCCTTAACCTTTATTTTATCCCCTTCCTTGAACTCTCGAATGAAAAACAACTCCAACAATGAAACCCCTACTCAGGGTTAATGCCTAAATTATCCGTTATCCCTTAAGTCTTCCTCTCCTCCTCTTCTAATCCTATCCTCTTTCTCTCGGTATATGGACCTCCTATTCCTTGATCCATCATTATCCTTACCTTCTTCCCCCCCCCTCCTTCCTTTCCATCCCTTGTCTTAAATTATAAGATTTAATATAAAAAAAAAATAAAAAATTAAAACATTACAAAATCTGCTTCTTAATAAGCCAACCTAATTACTTATAGGTCCGATACATAAAAATAACAACAAATATCCATACTAAAAATTCTCCTAAACAAAATCCAAGAATAACAATAAAAAAAGATATAAAAAAAAAAATGAGCAGTTGTAAGCTCACTACCTATATCCTATGCCTTCCTACACGCTATACGTATCCTCCCTCCTCTAAAGCTTCTTCTCAATTATCCTACCTTATTTCTTTATGGTTAATCCTGAACTCCTCCTCCCTTTTGCTCCTCCTCATACTGCCTTGTCATCTGGTTTCTTCATCCTCTGAGTCATTAGAACCACATGGCTCCTTTGAGAATAAGCTTCTAGTTTTCTTTACTTTCTTCACAACTTCACAATTGCTGTCCTATGGTCAGCGTAGTCTGCTGAGTTTCTTGTCTCCAAACTACAACCCTTTGTGATCAAATTGGGACCAAGTGTATAAGTCTTTCCACTGTCATAGTCATCTTACTTCTGGCACATTGGAGGGTGAGTATGGGGGGGGGGGGGGGGGATCTGAGATATGGAACTGCAGTCTCCTGTCTAGTGAAAGTGGTTTGGTTGTTCAGTGATGGTTGCTCAAAGATGTGCTCAGGGGGGTTCCATTGTCAGGTCAGAGAAGGTGATTATGGTGAGTTATTTGGTTCACTACATGTAGGTTCAGATGCAATTGTTTCAGATATCACTAGTGGTTGAGATGAAAGTAAGGGTTTCAAAGAAGAATGGTTGATCCGTAGCTTGATCTGCTGGTCCTGCACTTTGATCTACAACAACAACTAGCAACATTGCATGCAACAAAGGTCTAGGTACCCCTCTAAAACCCCTTTTCGTGTTCCCAAAAATCTTTTTGGTCAATACAATAGCCAAATAAGGATATTTAATTCATCAGTTGTATTTCAAAATCATTTGAGAAATTGTGGGTACATCATAAACTTAGTTTTACTTTTCAAGTTAGCATCATGCCTTCAAAGATTAATTTTGGAAAATTATAAAATACTAGAGCCATTAAAAACAATCAAAGCAGTCGCAATATTGCTACCAAATTGATCCCATCCACCACTTTTAGGACTCATACAGTGTAAAATATGATGGACTAAAAATCTCCATTGGGGTGTAAAATTCCTTTTCTAAGAATTTAAAAAAGTACCATTAGCTGGTATACCACATATTACCCTAAGCCCACAAAAATCTCAGTATTTTGGCAAACGAAGGAAATCCCTGAAGCCATCTCTATTGAAGCCTTACTTGGAGCAATGCCTTAGTGATTGTATACTCAAGAGTATCTATGGTTTCTCTTAGTTCTAGAGTCTCATCAGCAAGAGTTGAGGCAGTTGTAGTCTGCCAAAACTGTTTGACTAAGGAGTCATGGATAGTGAGATTGTGTGTCAAGGCATACCTGATATGCGAACCTTTCAAAAAGTCTACTATCTCTGCAAACCCTGCACTTTCTTCAGGTTTCTTTAAGAATCCTACTTGGTTATGCTTGTCGTAGTATTTCATTGAAGCCATACTTTGAAATTAGTCAGTGGTGTAATGTAGGAGAGTTTGATGTGGGGTACTTCAAAAACGGGTTTTTGACTCTACTTAGTCACTAATGGTATATTGCTAAATTGACTTTAAATAATGCGTAAATAAATGAATTTGCAATATGCACTAATTAGAAAATAGTCTCTTTTGAATGAAGAAAAATTATTGTAGGTGAGTTAAAACAGTAATTATCCAATTGATATCATTATCTACTTAAATATACCCGCAATTTGCTCTAACGGTCATATTTAATGAAAAGTCAAAGTTGTTAGACCAAACAGTACTAATGACGAGTTACCAGTATTAATATTGGCCTACCAGACTTAAGTTTGGTCAACCAGTATTAACCTCATATTGTCAGAACTAACAATAAGCTTACCAGGATTAACTAGTAAACTACCAGAATTAATATTGACAATACCAGAATTAACTTTTGCACAACTTCAGTTCAACTTTAATCCATGCTCTAATGCAATCCAAGTATAACCTAAAAACGTTAAGCCACGCACAAAATATACGACAAAACTATTCGAAAACACTATGTTACTAGATCTATTATATTTTAATAACTACTAAAAGTATATAACCTATCATAATTAATTCTACTAACTAGTATTACTAGATTACAAACTATACATTTAATCCTCCCCTTAAAATGGAGCGTATGATTTACATACCAATATTTATCCACTAAGAAATTGAACACTTGGTCCATCAAAAGCTTTGGTCGCAGTCAAAAGCATTTGGTCATAAGTCAGCTACATTAAGTCTGTGTGAATTTCTTCCACCTGATGAGCTTCTTCTTAAAAGAATCTCTATATAAAGGGTGTCTTGAATCTCTAGTAACTTTCTCTTGGATTGAACACAGGATTCTTCACACATGGCAGAAGGTGCTTTTCATATATCAATGTGGATTTTTAGGTATTCATGAAATGAAAACCATAAGTATCCCCCCCCCCCCCCCCCCCCACCCCAAAAACATTTGATTTCTGAATCCACAATACTTGTCAACAACAACTTGCAACAGCCACATATTCAGCTTCGTTGCAGAGGGTAGCCACTATGTTTTTTCTTCTTGTCATGAAATTAAACTGCTTCCAAGAAAATTAGACAACCCACCAGTTGTGAGATTTCCTGTAAAGTTTGCCCTAGCAAATACTTTTAATTTGAGAAATCTTCCAGGTCAAAAGATGATTCTCTAGGACACCATAACCCAAATTGGGTTTTGCCCTTAGGTTCCTTAAAGATGTAATTTGTTTAGCCACTAATCAGAAATATAATTTTTCAAAATTAATTTTTGGTGGCATGATACGACACTTGGATGCAACTAAGAAGTTTGTAATGTATCCAAGATTTTTACAAATCTTTTTGAGCAATCAGTTAAAAGATGTACCTGTCCCCTTGGACCACTTTCCAGTCCCAACCCTAACTAAAAAGGTCTTGACATTTATGGTTAAAAAGGGTAAGAATTTTTCAGGGAAGGTTACACCTTTATTTGATTCTATGTTGGTTCAACAAACAGAGGATGAGGGTGATGCTTCAGAAAGACCATCTGACTCCCAACCCATACCCTCTCCTCCTCACCCAAGTGAAGACCAACCTCAGATACAGCCTGACCCATCTCCCAGACCTTCACCTACTACTCATATTCCTGATTCTATTCCAGAGGGTTCTGGTGGGAATCATGGAGGTCAGTCATCCAATGATGCATCCCTATCAGGGAATGAGGATGGTCTGACACTCCAAAGTGTATATGACCTTTGTGTGTCTTTATGCAAACAGGTCACAGCTCAGGCTAAAGAAATTAAAGCTTTGAAGGCTCAGGTCAAGAAGCTAAAGAAAGGAGTCAAACCACTTATCACACATCACAAAGCCTGGATGAAGACAAGATTGGCAAGGAAGACTTCTCTGAAGAAAAAGGGGGTACACAAGGAGTATGTATCCAAACAGGGGAGGAAATCTGTCAAAACTTTCAAGGGTGAACCATCTATGCATAAAGATCCAGCCTTTGATGATCTTGATGATTTTGTAGATGTGGATGATACATTGGACTATATGGAGACTAAGGATGTTCAAGATGAGAGGAGTAATGAAGGTACCGACAAGAGGAATGACAAGGGAAATGAAGGTACCGACAAGCAAGATGGAGGTACCGACAGTACAAAAGTTAGTACCGATAGGCAAGGTGAAGGTACTGCTGATCAAAATGAAGGGAAAAGTGTTACTCAAACAGCTCCAACACCTACTCCAACAACACCTACTCCAACAGTCTTTGGTGATGATGAGACCATTGCACAAGTCCTTATTATAATGAGTCAGAACAAGGAGAAGCTCAAGGAAAAGGAAAAAGGAGTAGAGATTAGGAATGTTGAGGAGACTAAGAGACCAAGGCCTACTTCAACAAGATCAATATTGACTTTGAGACCTCTTCCCAAGATTGATCCAAAAGATAAAGGCAAAAAGAGGATTGAAGAGGAAGATGAATCTGATACTGAATCAGAAGGCATTACTGAAGCTGAAAAGAAATTTAAACAGCTTGCTAATGATGAAGAGGTGGCCAGAAAGGTTCAAGAGGAGTGGGAAGCTGAAGAGGAGAAGAAAAGGTTGGCTGAGTCAGATGCTGAGTCAGAGGGAGTTGATGAAGCTGAAAGAAAGTATGATCAGCTTGCTAAGGATGAAGAAATAGCCAGAAAGGTGCAAGAGGACTGGGAAGCAGAAGAGGAAATGAAAAAGTTAGCTGAGGAAGAAGCTACAAAGGCTGCTCTTATACAAGATTTTGATGATATTCAAGCTAAAATTAAAGCTGATAGACTTCTAGCTATAAGGCTTCAAGAGGAAGAAAGAGAAACGTTTACAGTTGAAGAGAGAGCCAAATTTCTTTATGATACTATTGCTGCTCAAAGGAGGTTCCTTGCTCAACAAAGAGCTGCTGCAATCAGAAGCAGACCACCAACAAGAATTCAGCTAAGAAACCACATGATAACCTATCTGAAGCATGTAGGAAGAAAGAAGCCTGCTGATTTGAAGAACAAGAACTTTGAAGAAATACAAGTTCTGTATAAAAAGGTTAAAAGGTCTGATAAAGACTTTATTGTTATTGGTTTTGCTGAGGATGAGAGATAGATTAAGGAGATGATTGAAGAATCTAAAGACCCTAAAAAGAAGATGGTTGTCAATGAAACTCCAAGGGAAGAAGACACAGCAAAGGTACCTGCTGAACAAGAAATGACAAAGCAGGGTACAAAGAAAAGAAAGAGTGGTCATGTGAAGATGATTGCTAGGAAAAGGCCAAGACCACAGCCAGATGATGATAGTGATGATGAACACAGAAAATGTCTAAGGATTGTTACATTTGATAGTACCTTAGATAGTGAGATTATGGAGACAAAATCTTTTGTTTCTAAGTTGCACAAGGTTTCATCACCAGATGGGGATTACCTTGTTGTCTAACACAGTTTAATGGGGCACTTCAAGGCATTAAACATCTAATGGATGTACTACATATTTTTGATTGACAGGATGTGTTTTCATTTATATGATTTGGTGATGAAGCAGTACTCAGAAATCACACCAGAAGGAATTGAGTTGATTCTTTGGGGAGACTTAAAGATTATGATGGAATCCTCAACAGAAGAAAATGATCAAGGTGATTTCTGGAACAATCAACAAGATTAGGAGATTTTTTAGATGGGGACATGTAAAGCTTGGGAGTATTGCATACTAGAGCTAAGGATGGGACAGTCATCGACGTGCTAGTTAGAAAGAAAGGTACCCGCTCTCTAAGGCATTGTTGCACAGAATACTTATTTTGGATTAGAGGTTGAAGAGAAAGTACTGCTGCACTACATTTTGGTTAAGATTCATTAAGCAAACAGCTTAATGAAAGTATTGTTTGTGAATAGAAGTGAGAAGGGTTTGGGTGTGGCTAACCACCACACAACAATGGTTTTAATTCCCATGTCTAACAGACATCAAGAATTAACTATCCAGAAGTAAAACGACATCTGTGTAAAAGACTTTCTCAAAACTATTTATGGTTGACAATTACCAAAATGTATGGTACTCAACTCACCTTGCTTCTTGTTTAAGAGTTGGCTTAGTCCAGATAAAACAGCTTCCTGGTAAAGACTAAACAAAATCTGAAGACATTCAGTTTCAGTAAAAAGAACCTTGTGCTGCTTATCACATATTTGTAATATTGAGAAAAGATTAAAATGCCCAAGTTCTTTTACAAAAGACACACTATCAAAATCTAAATTACCAACTCTTATTCTGCCTTTACCAGTTATGTAGCCTTTGCTACCTCCAAAGGTAACAGATCCCCCTTTGCATTCTTCAAAATCATCAAGGTGATCCTTGGTACCAGTCATGTGCCCTGAGCATCCACTATCAAATATACCTCTGTCCTTCTTGTTCTTGAGTGGATGATCCTGCACATGAAAAAGAGAAATTAGTTTCTCTTAGGGACCCAAATCTTTTCAGGCTTGGGTCTGCCTTGTCGTCCTTTAGCATTTACAGTTCGAATAAAATTGGATCTACTATTACAATTAGAGTTTGGTCTAGTTTTCCTCCAATTATAACCTGCTAAGGTCTTAACAGCAGTGCCCTAATTTCCCTTTACAACATGAGTATAAGACATTTTTGCTGTATTTCTAACAATGGGTCTTCACACAGGTGAATGTGATTTTGAAAAATTACTTCTTTGATTAAAGTTATTCACCTGGGTCTTACAGGACTAAAACTGCTTGAGTTACTGGTATTTATTGGTTGTTTAGCTTTAACACTATTAATATTAAAACTACCAGTATTAACATTAGACCTGACAAAATTAAAATTTTGCCTAACAGAATTAACATTTGCCCTACTAGTATTAACATTAGGTCTAACAGAATTAACATTTTGCCTAACAACAATGAGTTGTACTGGTCTAGGTACAAAGTGATTAGCATGATTAACCTTGTTTGCATTGTTCCATGCTGGTTTGGTCACGCCATTACTAGTATTAAAAACCCTTTGTTTCTTAAGCTCAGCCTCTCTTGCCATTTTCTTTTCATAAAAGTCACAATTTCTGATCAAATGAATTAGGCTGCCACAAACAAAACATTTTTTCTTAATGAAAGAGTAACCTTCCCCTAGTTCTCTTTCCATCATTTCATTCTAATTTTTTCCGTTAACTTTAGGTTTCCCCTAATTTTTCATTAGTTGCCTAGGAGTTTTTATGTATGTTACACAACTAGATTCAACTTCTGTTGGTTTTGGTTCAGACATGACTTTTTCATTAGTTGTAACAGAATTCTCACTGAATGTGTCATCTGAGACACTAATTTTAGGCTTTTGAGGTCCCTTTTTACCATAAACATACAAAGAATGTTGATCCCATGCCTTGATCAATTCTTTACCTTGTAAAGAGTATGTTACCTTGGATGAATCCAAAATAACAATGGTTGAGACTTTGTTTGTATATCAAAGTGTATGTGGAATCTACACTTTGATAATCTAGAGGTATTTATCAATGAAACAGTACCAACAATGAACAATGAATAAATAACAAACTGCTTCAATATTATTAAATTAATAATACGAGTACTCTTGTAGTACTAGGGTTACAACCTTGAAGCTATACGTTCTTTCTCTAAGATGTATCTCTACCTCTTAAGCATATATAAACCCTTAACCTACGATCTCCTTTTATACACCACAAGGAGTCCTTTATAAGATAACTACCGAACTTTTAGGATCAATTACAATTATAATCATATACAAATCTTCCTAAAATATAAAAGATATACATTCCATATTTATTTCTTTGCATCCTTATCTCCAAGTCAGCAGCTTTGACCATCAACAGTTTTAATCTTTCTTCTAGCAGTATTAACTAACACTAGTAGTACTAAGTTTGTACTGGCAGTACTAACTCCATTAGTATTGTTAGTTATACCTTGGCAATATTAACTCTTGATGAAGATTTATTCCCAACAAAGAATCATTAATTTCCTGTTGTGGTTGAGGAGTATAGTCCCCAGTTAAGGGATGTGGAACTCCTTTGAAACTATCAGTCTTTG
>BQNB010109904.1:0-22657 GCA_026074375.1 Tanacetum coccineum
TTGCATCATCTTGAAAGCTTGCTAACAATCTCCCTTGATATACTTGATATCTTAAACGAAGATCTTGTATATCAGAGTTTGCGAAAGTCTTTGTCTTTAATTCTTGAGCTTTCTTGATTCTTGAATCTTAATGCTTATAGTATGTCTTTTTAGTTTGAGCACGAGCATGTGGTAGTGCATTCGACTCTGCTGGAATGAGGTTGTAACACCGTCGTTTGTACCTGCATTTAAATGTTAGTGATAAACAGCAGATTTGGACGAATATGGCATTGTCATTCGTCAAGATTCGGTTGCATTAACCTCTGGTTCCGTAGGAGCATTTTACAGTATAAATATTGTACATGTGATCAGGTAGATTCAGAGAATCTCCTTGACAGGGTTTCCAGATCAACGCGTAGGATCTTCTAACATAGATGTATTAGATTCACCATGCTTGCTTGTTCTCAATACCAGAACGTCTCAAAGCAGACAACACGATATGAGTGAATCGGATAGTTACTATCTTTATGATTGAGTCGTCAATTCATTTACTAGACCAAATCGATATCCAGTTGATACAAGCTAGATTCATATAGAATCTCGTAAGTCACCTACCACAGAGTTGTTTAAGGTCAATTCTGGAAGGATTTCCATTCGTCACTGTGAATACTTAAGAGTATCACTCTAAATGTTATGGTAAAATCACAAGGATAATGCGTAGGACTCTTGTTAACAGATTGTGAACTTATTGGTGTTCAATAAATGTTTGTCATGTAATGTGTCCTAATGAGATTTATTTATTAATCTCTTGGCTCTATGCTCGATTAGTGCATTTTGGTATTAGTAATCGAAGGCTAGAGCAGACTACCACCTATTTAATATCAACTAACTCGGAGTGAGAAAGTCAACAGAAGTCGTGTGTATCTCTGTGATAAATGAGACAAGTATCTGTTGAGAGAAACTTGAATGGCTGGGAAGGGTTATGCAGTGCATCACTGGGTCCATGATGTCTTGTCTTTAATACCAGAATTCATCTTTGTGAATCTGATAGATTATGTATTGACCCGATTTCTGCCTAAAGTGTGTGGAGGGCTTCTTTCTTTAGACCCTTTATCCATACATTTCTTTTTTATTCTTCAACCCCTTCAATGCTTACCAAGATATCATTACTAACACCTTGTTGTGATTGTTCTAGTGTTAGCTCAATCTTAGTCGGCATTATTCTCGCTCTTATTCATCTTCAATCATACCTAAGGACTGTTATTTCTAACTATGGAGTGTCCTTGGGTAGATCCCTCTAGTTCTGGTTGGATCATAGGACTAGTACTTAACCTAACCACCTTATGACTTCAGAATCATCATGAATTAAGATGTTGTTGGGTATAAGATCGTAACCATAAAACCTTTTTCGAAGAGTATAATGCCCTTTAAGTCGTTTAGATCACTTATTATTTTCAAGATCACATTTAATTACATTTCTCCTCTTATTTTAAATACTAATTCACTTAGTTTTTGAAATACCATGTGATTTAAAAATTTTCTTAAAAATACTCTGGGTAGAAAATGTTTCAGCATGAATTATGTGGAACTTTTTCTTGTTGCTCCCCCTCAATTTTACATATGTTTAAAACCAAAAAATGATATCAAGTTGTAAAATGAATATAAAATTGAGGTTGAGCTAGTTTCTAGCACACAATTTTGAAAGATTATGAATTGTCATTGAAGAATTTTGGAAAAATTATGCTCAGACACTGGATCATCTTATAACATACAATCTATTGAGTAGTCATTATTATTACTGAGTTGTTATTAAGACTTTTTATAATGTTTTGAATACATAAGAATTGTCGTGAGATGATGTATCCAAAATCATTAAAACTTTTTTTTCGAAAAACTCTCCCTCAAACATTGACTTATTTTGAAAATGACACCAAATGTAGAAGAATTGTCTTGTAAAACTTTATGAGGGATGGAGTGTTGAACACACAATTTTGAAAGATTTTGAATTGTCATTGAGAAATTCTTGAAAAATTGTGTTCAACATTTTGAAAAACATCATGTTAGACGACTTCTCTTCTAACGCTAAGGATAAGCGCACTGAAACGTACACTCTCCTTTGTCGTTCGGGTCCGAGTTGCAATCTGAGAGTGATTACAAGTCATAAAGAAAAATAGAAATTACATGTTTTGAAAGCATTTGAAACCCTTGCTCGAACTTCATTTACACACTCATGTCGATATTAATCGACATTTCTAAGTACGTAAATGTTATTGATTCCAAGAGACATATCGAGAAGATTCTTTTTTTTTAGAAATTTTCTGTTTTTCAGATTTTGTATTTTCTTTTTAAAATTTTATATTTTTGTATTTGGTTTTATAGGTTTTATATTTTTGTAATTTTCTTTTCTCAAAACTATTTACAAGTCAATGTTTGAAGAATATATCAAGCATATTCATTTGCCAGAACCTCTAGTTCTGCTGGAGTCAAACATCTCATACAAATTCGTCTGACAAGATACTGAAGCCTATCTTTGGGTAAGGCTTTAGTAAATTACCAACTAATTGGTATTCAGTTCTGACAAAGTATAATTCAATTATACCGTTTTCAACCTGCTCTTTGATGAAATAATATCGAGTATGGATGTGCTTGGTACGTGAGTGTTGCACGATGTTGCATGAGATTGCTATGGCTGACTGAGAGTCACAATACAACGGTATTTTGTTGTAGTTGAAGCTATAATCCTTAAGTTATGTCCTCATCCACATTACTTGAGCACAACTTGTAGATAACGCCACGTACTCGACCTCTGCTGATGACATTGCAATGCAGTCTTACTTCTTTGACATCCAGCTGACTAACTTATCACCTAGGAATTGTATTCCTCCAGAAGTGCTTTTGCGAGTATCAAGACATCTGACATGGTCGACATCTAAAAAAGCTGTTAGTTCAAAGCCAGAGTCCTTCGGATACTAGAGTCCCATGTTAATGGTACCCCTCAAGTATCGAAAAATCCTTTTAACCTCTTTAAGGTGTTTTTCAGTCGGTCTTGCTTGATAACGTGCACAATAACATACTGCTCACACTATGTCTGGTCTACTAGATGTCAGATACATGAGTGACCTAATTTTACTATGATAGTCTGTTTGGTCTATGAGTTTTCCACTCAAGTCTACATCCAGTTTAGGTTTCATAGCCATTGGTGTACCAATGCTTTTACCTTTTTCCATACCATGTTTTTTAAGTATTTCTAAAGCGTACTTGGCCTGATTGATAAAGATACCTCATGGGGATTGATGGATCTGAAGTCCTAAAAAGAATTTCATTTCCCCCATTAAGGACATCTCAAATCTATTGTGCATTAATTTTTTAAATCGTTTAGAAAATTTAGGGTTTGTAGACCCGAAAATAATGTCATCAACATAAATTTGCACAAGTAGAATGTCCTCCCTGTATCTTATCGTGAATAGAGTAGGGTCAATGGTACCTTTAGTAAAACCTTTAGACATCAGGAAATTTGAGAGTTCATCATACCAGGCTCTCGGAGCTTGCTTCAATCCATATAGAGCTTTCCTTAGATGGTAAACTTTTTTTGGATGATCAGGATCAACGAACCCATCTGGTTGTGCAACATAAATCTCCTCCTTCAGTGGACCATTAAGAAATGTCATTTTCATGTCCATCTGATAAATTAGAAAAGACTTGTGTGCAACGTATGCGACAAAAATCTGAACAGCTTCCAAGCAAGCAACTGCAGCAAATGATTCCTCGAAATCAATATCCTCTTCCTGATCATATCCCTTTGCTACAAGTCATGCCTTATTGCGAATTACAGTTTGATCTTTATCCTTTTTGTTCTTCCATAACCACTTTAGCTTGATTACGGTCTTGCCAAAGGGTTGTCAACGAGTTCCTAGACTTGTAGTCTGTCGAACTGATAAAGCTCTTCCTGCATTGCATCTATCCATGCAGAATTAGCCATTGCCTCCTTAATGTTTTTCGGTTTAGCAGTACTCACGGTGAGTGCGGACATACACATTTCAAGATCCGTTGCAAGTTGTCGTCTTGTTTGCACTGGCTTGGATGAATTTCCACGAACTTGAGATAACGGGTGATCTTTTATCCATCGGCATTCGGAATCGTGTGGTTGATAGAAGGTATGCATATTTGAATTATCAATATTTTGTGAGGAAGACTCGGAAACTTCTCGTACCGGTGTACAGAAAGGATTGATAAATTCATCTTGTTGAACCTGTGTATCTTCAGCTTGATTATCGTTGTTTTCCTCAGCATGAACATTTGTAGTTGGAGTTGTTGGTTCTGTTGAAGATTGATTATTAGTTGTAGGTGGTGTGTCGTGTTGTTTAGAATTATCAGTGTGAGAAGAAGATTTGTTGACACTTGAAGTACCTGCATTGAAAAATTCATCGTACAAAGGACCAAAAAGAAGATTCAACTCTTGTTGTAACAGAGCTGTTGTATCTGCTGAAGGAGAAACATTTTGTAGTTGAGGTACGGGGTTAGAGTTGTCATAATCTGACGCCTTTTGTCGTTGGAGAACGAGGCCTGAAGTGTTATTATCAACAAACGTCTCAGACATCTCTTTGATCTCATCAAATCTAAGATGTATGGATTCAACTATCAATCGGGTTCTCTTGTTGTAAACACGATATCCCTTAGACTGAGTGGAGTATCCCACCAGAATGCACATATCCATTTTTTCTTTCATCTTGTCCAGATTTTCACCATCTCTGTTAGGTAACAAGTGCAACCAAAGACGTAAAGGTGTTTAATTGAAGGTTTCCTGTCATGATGATGTGATATGCCGTCTTTTCATGTGTCGGGATTATGATTGATCTGTTTTGAGTATAGCATGCGGTTACAATTGCTTCAACCCAAAAGAACAAAGGAAGTTTAGAAGCTGAGAGCATCGTTCGAGCAACCTCAACTAGAGTACGGTTTCATCTTTCGAAAATGCCGTTCTATTCAAGTGTTCGAGGAGTAGAAGTTTGATGCTCAATTCCTTCTTCTTTGAAGAATGCATTGAGTGTCTTGTTTAAGAACTCGGTGCCTCTGTCAATTCGAATAGAAATTACTGAGGCTTGAAGATTTCGTTGAATCATGGTGAGGAAATCTTTTAGAACTTCTGGTGTTTCATCCTTGGATCTTAGAAATAGAGTCCAAGTATATCTGGAGTAGTCGTCTACAATTACCAGAATATATTTCTTCCTATTTATGCTAGCAACCCGCATTGGACCACATAAGTCCATATGAAGTAAATTTAGCTGTCCTTTTAAACTCGGAACAGCCTTTGTCTTGAATGAACTTCTTTTTGCTTTACTCACTTTACAAGAGGAACATAGTTGATTCTTGACATATTTCAGTTCTGGTAAACCAATCACGACATCCTTCTTTGAAAGCAGGTAGATGTAGTCAAAGTTAAGATGAGAAAGTCTTCGATGCCATAACCATGCTTGTGTTGGTGAAGCTTTAGCCATGAAACAGATTGGAGTTGATAAAGATATTTCTTGAAGAAAAATTGTATAGAGATCAGATCTATGATTACCGGTGAGTAAATCGTTTCCTTGAAGATCTCTAACAAAACACGTAGATTTCTAAAAAGCAACCTCTAAATCTGCATTACAAAATTGACTAACCGAGAAGAGATTGTAATTGATACCTTCGACGTAATAAACCCTGTTGATTGTGATATTTCCTTGAACCAAGTCTCCATAACTAAGAATTGGAGCAAATTGATCATTGCCAAAATTAACGGTACCCAAATATTTTTCAAAAAAATTGCACAGCAGCTTTAGATTGCCCATCTTGTGCTTTGTGCATCCAGAGTCAACAATGAATAGGATGAGTTGAACAATCTGCAAGAGAATTAGAGGACTATGGAATACTTGACAAATTGGATCCTAAAGTATTTATGAGTTTTAAGACATTAGTTATTCTAGATGCATTATCTATAGCAAACCCAACTCTCTTTTTCACTTTCATTCCTAACTTTAGGCACCCATTTCATTTTTGTCTTAGGAACCCATTTATATCCTGATGGGCATTGTTGTTTTTTCCACCATTTCCATGCCTTACTAGTTTTCTCATACACCATCCTATAGTAACTCTTGGATTTCTAGATAGTGGATTCTAATGCAACTGTTTTCTTAGGGGGTGTTGCAATAGATTTGTTCGCTTGACTTTTGGGTTTTCTAGCACTAATAGGCACTACTTTGGGCTTCTTAGTTCTAGCATTCACGTCATTCAAAAATTTAAAAACACAAGCATCATGATTCGAATTAAACACACATTTTCCACAAGTAGCACAAACAACATTAACATTCGAAGTTCTGGATTTTAAACTGTCATTACACGCAGTTATAGACTGGTTTAATTAGAAATACTAGAAATCCTATGGTGGTCTTCTACTTTAGTCTTTTTAAACTTCACTTGACTAGTGTTTGGCACGACCTTATCTTTCATTTGAGTGCTCCTAAGCTGTGGTCTGCTAACATTAGTTCTGTGACTACTCCTGTAGATGTAGACATGCGAGGATTAGTATTCTTAGAATTCTAAGGAAGCTGAGGTGCTCTAGTTTGTGTCGTCCTAGTGTCAATTCGATATATGCCTGGTTTAATCACATTTGTGTTTCTTACAGCTTGTCTTGCTGTTTGAGGTAAGATCTGTGTAGTGACTGGTTTTGATAAACTGTCTGACACATTAGTTTTGGTAACTGACTTTGTTTGTGAAAAACTTTTCCTCTCAAGAGAGTCTGAAAAAGGAGCCGGTTTGCCTAAAACTGATGGTTTTGTAATCCTTTGAGCATTTGGTTGTCGAACAACAGATGGTTTATCAAACTTAGTTTCCACAGACTTTCCTTTGCATTTCTCAATGAGTTTCTTTAACTCACTTATAGCAATGTTCTTGTCTTGCAATTGAGCTTTCAAATCTTGTATTTCGAAATACTGTTCACGTTCTTTTTGAAATACATTTGATGCTTTTTCTTTGCAAACTGTGTCATTTTTTATTTGTTCTTGACATTGTTGTAAAGCCTGTTCAAGAGGAATCGAGTGTTTTTCTAATTTAGCAAAACTTCGTAAAAGCTTTGTATAAACTTCTTTATAACAGATTCAGTTTGTTACAAAGTTTTATGCAAGACATCACTTATTTCACTTTATGAAGATATAGTGATTGCAATTCAGAGTGGAGCATCTAAATCAGATAACGGTATGAAATATGAACACATAACATCAGTTAGACCACCATTCTTGCAAAAGTATATCATACATGTTTGAAAATTCTGCTTTATCAGATTTAAGTTCGTCAATTTCATTTTCAAGTGATTTAACGTACTTTAAGTTTCAGAGTATTTCTTGCTTAGTTCATGAATAATTGTGAAACTATGATTCTGTATCTTTATGGATGAGGCATCAAACATGTTTTTTATTTGCACTTCCATGCCAAGAGTAGTGGGGCATGAAGTGATTATGAGATGCTTTTCCCAGTTTGATCACAAGTTTCCTAAAGTTGATTTAGTTATTTGTCATTACAATTGTCGCTTGTATACTTTTATTTATGATTTTGAAACAGGTAAAGAAACGATGTTTTTGAAAATATTGTTTTAAAATTTCATTAAAAAAAGATTTTTCTAACGCATTTTCGTCTTACTTCCATTTGCATGTGCCATACTGTCATTATATTCCTGTGACGCTGGTTTGAAAATTATAAAGACTATTTAGCTTTGTGTAGTCATAAGGTCTCACTAAGTCTTTATTCAATTTTGATCGACTTCTTTTCAAGTGTCAGAGTTCTTCCCCTACAGGGACGAGTATATTTGCAGGTTCAGATTGGTCATATGGATCTCATTTAAACATGGTTTTCTCATTATTGAGCTTTTGCGATACATGGATTTGCAAAGGTTGGTATACCATTGAATGTTAGGCCTTTGGGAGCTAACATATGTATGGTTTGAATTGATTGATTCCTTTTGTAAACAATTTAAATCAAAAACTTTAATTGCTTTTCCATTGAAATCATTTTGTCGATGTCTTTTTCTTCCTTAAGTTTCAAATCCGTTATAACCTATGTTTTCTCTTTGACAATACCTTCAAAATGCGACTTTGTTAAAAGACTTTGTTTGACTAACTCATGATGTTTCTCTTTGACATCTAAAATTTCATAGGCTTTAAGTTTTTTAAACTCTTTTATGCAGTGTATTTTTGAGCTAATAGTCTTAGAAGTTTATTTAATGCGTTAAAGTTTGTCATAGTCAACTGTACGGTCATTTAAGGCCTTGTACCTCTCAAACTCACTCTGTTTGTTTTGAAGTGTAATTAAACAACTATCCCGAATACCATTAGAGTCCCCCAGAGTTTTACTAGTCACCGCAAGAATAGATTTGCACTCTTTCAATTCTTGAGTCAATGATGCGTTTGCTTTCTTTAATTGCTTTTTGAATCTTTTTATTTTCATCAACATCAAGTTTTAAATTTACAATTAAATTAGCAAGCACAGCACGCTCATCTTTAGCATTTTGGTCAGTCTGAATATTATTATCACACATATCCGGTGAATCAGGAATGATATTACGATCAACCTTTTTCACATAAAACATTGTGTTATAGTGGGATTAGATGCTCAAAATGTTGTCTCACATTGGCAAACACATTATATTCAACATCGTTGTGTACCTGTTCCAATGGCTCAATATCAGTTCTTGAGTCTGTAGTAGGAACCTTCTGGATCTTTGCCATATAGCTGTAATGTGCTTCCAATTCGTGTTCATCAATCTCCTTATCCGTGTCCTCTAGCCAATCAGGTTGCTCTGCTTGTAATGGAACACCTTTCTCAACTAGTTTGCACAGCAACATCTTTTCCTTGTGATGCGTTGAGTCTTTCACCCTTTTTGGTTTCCTACATTCCTTAGTAAAATGACCAAATTCCTTGCAATTGAAACACTGTATCCCAGTCTGCTGCACTACCTGACTGCCTATAGTCTCCCTAGCCCCAGCAACTGTCATTGTCCTTTGATTCCCAAACTGTCCAGTCTGATTATCATTCTTGTACCTTGGAGTAGTATCCACATTCTTGTTTCTGGAGTTTGAAGAATTTCTGAGGTTGTTGTTGGTATGTTTGTAGATCTTTTTGAAGTACTCTGCAATGAGTGCCAAATTTTTTTGCATTTCTTTATCTCTCTGAGACTTGTTCAGATCTCTGTCTTCTTTTAGAAGCTGATCAGGAGGTGGTGTGAAATGGTTTGGCATATCTCTTTTGCTTTGAATTGGTAGAATGCATTAGATCTAGTGTAAGATGCTTGTTGGTTGGTGGTGCAAATGATTTGGGAGATTTTGGTGATTGATAAAAGGATCTGGATATTTTGTAGTAGCCAGCAAACAAGTGCTAATGGGTTAGCATTCTTGGCTATTCTCTCAGCACAGATTTCATTAACTTCCTTTTGATACTGTTTCAGAACGTCAAAGAGCTTGTGATATGAGATTGTATCCAAGTCTTGCTGTTGCTTGACAATTGTCACAAACCTTGACCATTCTGGTTGAAGTTGTTGAAGAAACTGAACATTGACTTGCATCGTAGCAACTGTCAAGTTTTTTCTTATCATTTCATTCATCATCTTGTAAAATCTGGAGTAGTATGACTTCATGGACTCTCCATCATGTGAGTGAATTTTCCAAATTCCCAAAACCAAAATCTAGTCTTGACATTTTGATTGTTGGAGATTACCTTGTTTGTGCCTTTTCAAATAGCTATCCACATTTCATGAGCTGTTTTGCATGCATCAACAGTTGAGTAGATTTCATCCCCAATTCCAGTCAATAGCAAATGGATTGCTTCCTTTTCTGATTCATATGTGCTGGTTTCAGGTGATATAGTCAAGATTGTCTCAACTGCTGTTCGTTCTGGAACTGCTGGAGAATTCTCTGTTGCAGGTACAGCTGGGATTGTGACAGTAGTTAGTTGGTATGGACCTTCCAAAATGTTTTCATCAAGGGAATCACCATTTGATCTTGTATCAATGTATCTTAAGAAACGTGATTGCTATTGAGCATATCTTCCCGTTGCAAGCATTGGTGGACGATCCCTTGAACCAGCTGCCATGATGTTGTTATGCATTTGACTGTCGGTTGTGGAAGTTGTGATTGGAGTTGTCATGATGAATGATTTGTTAAATTATGAAGTGAAAATGATTTGTAGGATCTTAAGTAGGTAAAGTGATTGTTGTTATGGATTGAAATCAATTAACGTTCACGGGATTTTACAAATCTATGATTTAAACCAAGAAAAGAAATGGAATCTTTTGCGGGATTTTACAAAATCAAGAAGAAACCGTGAAACAATGATTAATTGTTGTTGAAATCGTTGTTGAATTTGAAGTACGTGAGCTTTTGTAACGATTAATGAGCTTAAAACGATGAACGGTGCACAAACTTTCAACTTAAAATGAGTACCGGTTGATTAAAACTCAAATAAGGACTAACAGTGCAATTACGATTCGCTTTGGAGGACCAACTGACTGTTTTAAAAGAATAAGGACTAACGGTGTAAAGGTATTTCAACAAAGAGGGTTATTAATGAAGGAAAGGACTTGTTATGAAATTCATTTGAAACACAAGGACTACATGTGTCATTTTTGAATTTTAGTTAATTAATAAAAGTTTTCCCTCCTAAACGTCTTCTCTTTCGTTTCAAAATATGAAATATGTAACGTTTGTATTTCTTTGATCGCGGACCTGTACGGTTATCGTCGGTGAAAACTAAATACACCACGTTGATCGAAACAAGTTCACGATCGCAACGGTATAGTTTTGAAGTCCCGTAACTAACCGACACTCGAACCGAAAATTCCGAATTATTAAAAACTGCTAGTTCGGTTGGATATTGTTAAACTTGCGAGTTCGGTTAATTGAAGGAGCTGCGAGTTCGGTTGTCGAAAGAGAGTAGCAAGTTCGGTTGATCTTGTACCTGCGTATTCGGTTTCCACATAAACCTGCGTATTCGGTTGACACACAATGTTGCTAGTTCGGTTTCTTCATAATGTTGCTAATTCGGTTGATGAAGAATGTTGTGAGTCCGGTTGAAGAACTAGCTGCGAGTTCGGTGTCCTTTGTTTTGTCTTCAACCGAAACAACCAAAAATGTCTTTGTCGTCCTTGTCCTTGTTTCCTTAATATGTGGATCTTTGTCTTCCTTTTTTTCTTGTTTTAAATGGTGTGGACCACAAAGATAGATAAGCAAACCACAAAAAAGCTTTAATGAGCTCTTATACACGAAAATAAACCACTAGGAAGAGAACCAATAAGCTACTTAAAACTTGAATAAGCTATACCAGAAAATAAGCTAAAAACCAAAAACTTTGTAAATAAGCCGTGGCCAAATAGGCTCAAAACTATGAATAAGCTGTGACTACACAAGATAAGCTACGAAAAGTTGAACAGACAAGAAAGAAGAGAAAAAAAAACTAGTATGGAGTAATCATTTTGTACCAAAAAGATGAAAAGCCTTTGTCGGCTGTTGACAACACAATAATGTGTTCCCTTTTTGTCACAACAAAACCTACACTGTTTTAAAAAAATGGCTACTTTTTCTAGTCCAAGGAGCACGCACCCTTACTGGTTGAATCACAAAAACCAAATAAGATTATCGTTGCCAATTGTTACAAACAAGTTTTGATTGACCCGCGCTTCGCTGCGGTGGGTTTTGTCATTTTTTTTGTTAACGTTAGTTTTTTTTTTCCGGAAAGAAATAAGCATATTATACTAAAGTCATCAACCATGTACTGCGCCCCGGCTCAGTGATTTCAACAATCGGCTGATTCCTACTATAGAAAAAGCCTTGGTGCACTTACCCGCTCTCGCTCCGACTCACTTTTTTTTGACTCACTTTTCATGATTACCTTCAAATTCTATACTATGATATAAAATTGCATTTAAGTAGCAACAAAGATTTAAACCACTAAGTAGGTTATACAATCAAATGAAGTGTGCCATTCAAACGAAAGAAAGTCTACGCACAAGAAAGATGCAGCAAGTTGAGATACTTCTGTAGAAACTCGATCATACCCGGATTTCAACTTATTTTGCTCATCTTCTCCAAGCTCGCCTTTTACTGGTTTGCATAAGACCGAAACACAACATGTTGATTTCTTGGTCGCACATGCATTCGCAAGATACTGCAACCAACATTTCATCAGATACTTGTATGTTTTCTTTTACTCGAAACATGCTACTTCAAATATTTAGTAGCGAAATTCTAGCAAATGCTTAGAAATTAAAGTCAGTGTAACGACAGGACATGTAAGACGATGGTTTCAATGAAAAACTTACTTTTTTCCCATTTGTTGAAATCATAAACACATGGGGCATCACCCTACCCACAATAATCGGATCCTATGAGAATCACATCAATTTTTTGTAATGTTTCATCAGTTACATGCACTCTGCAATCGGCCACACAATTTAATAGTTAAAAGAAAAGGTATCAAACTTAGCATCCAAAACATAAACTAAGCCAAGCTCACTTAATAGATGTATTTTTTTATTATCTTGCCTCATCTAAAGAAATTATGGTTTCGAGTATAAACAGAAAGCACAAAATACATCAATAGCAACATCACAAAATCAGTATCTCTTAATAATCCACAACAACACTTGAACAACAATAGAATTACATTATGTATCAAGCATCAATCAATTACAATATACAAACATGGAAGGACCTTGTTTCCACACACCGGTATCTACCTATAAAAGGCCTCTTACCAATACTACACAACATTTTGTTTAATTATTTTTTGTTAATATATGCCTCACGCACCTAAACCACATACTATCTCGTATAACATGCTAATGCATAAAACTTTGAATACACCATGACATATTATATTTATCATTGAGCTTCTCGGTTCTAAATGAGTTCCGATTCTCCCAATTTAATCATAGTTCCAATGTTTTCTATAAAACAATATTATATACATAATCAAACATTCGGAGGTTAATTTATCCTACTAATCGCATGTTAATTCTAACTTTGTTTTATACTTAACGTCGGTCGCTTAAATTTACAAACTAATCAGTTAGGCTTTTTCCTGAATCTGATACAATGAAAAATGTACTGATCTGAATGGACAATCATACAGTCAACAAAGGCTTTTCACCTAAATACACGAACAGAAATGAACACGCGAATCAGAAGCATAATCCTAGGAATATGTATAGGCTGCATTAACAAAGTTAAAGAACTTCACCTATATCGAAGTACAACATACTATACGAACGATAAGAGCTTTCACAACACACACATCCAGCAATTTAAACATTTCGTTTATGATCTTATCACAAACCCAACCCCGGGTCAGCATGTCAATAATGAAACAAACAAAAACTTGGTTAAACTCTACATGTGATACAATTTGTTGGCATTTTCAGCCATATGCAACGCGCACAGAGGTTTATATAGTACCTAATTCAGTGATTCCTACTCCAAAAATGACAGTATTTTTTGCTCAGTTTTAAAAATATACTAACTTATACGCTTGCCGTCTAACTACCAAGCAAAGCAATTAAACACAAAATACGCAATAAATGAAACAACAAAGTTATAAACTTACTAATGGATTTAATGTCCAAGTTCATAACTAATTGGTAAGACTGTCGTCAAAAGTAGAGTCCTTTTTGGGTCGCCCTCAGTGAACCGTTAAGAGAAATGATAAGGAAGAATACTTTGCTGTTTAAACCGTAAAGGGCTATGGGATGTTGGGGTATCCCACATCGCCCCATAGAGTAAAGTCATGCCCTTTCCTATTGATATATATAGAAGGGCATGGAAAAATGTTTAAGTACTCATTCCTTCCTTCTCTTTCCTTCTCATTTAAGAGTCTTTCGTGTATCAGGACCTTAGGAGTTCGAATTACTTTCTCTTCGGTTTGTGGGTGTGAGCTATTAGAGATACTCTTGTTTGGGTACTTGCCTCCAAGTTCGACCAAAGAGGTCCGTGTGTGAAAAATCTAATTTTCTCAAAGGTTAGTATTCTCTTATTTATTTACTTACTTCATTTTAAGTTGCTTTTAGTTTATTAGGTTTAGATCCTTTAGGGTTTAGTTCCCTTTTGCCATAGATTAATTGTTTATTCCGCTGCGTGTAATATTAGTTAGGGATAGAAAACCATCAGTGGGTATCAGAGTCTTGGCTCAATGATACAAGACTTTTTATCTATCAGTAGGGTTGTTAACATGTGTTAAGTATATAATAATTGAATTTTTTTATTGTCTTATGATCCATTGATGTTAAAATGAAATTTACATTTTAGAAAACCTTTTTTTAAACTGTTAAAAATATACCCTGACTTTTTAAAATGTTTAATAGAAACCTTATACATATTATAATTGTTATATTGTATATGTATAATTAAATCTAAATACATCATTAGTCAATTGGTAAATCGGCTCACCCATAGTGAACAAACTATAAGAGAAGTATAAGGCGGGACGTTTTGCTTCCCTAAAGAAGTCGGGTTTTTAATATGCTTCGCGCTGACCCGCTTCTCCGCTTCTTTGTGCGTTCAATGGAGCTACCGAGAACTTTTATGGATGATTTTGTCTATATTAAATTGTAATAATATAAAGTCAAAACAAAATTCCCGTTTTAGATATAGAAAATGTGAATTGTTTGCTAACCCATGAAAATGGCACATCTCTCATATGGGCTGTTAATGGAGCGCGTGTGGTTTACCGGCACATTAATAAGAGAACATAAGTGAAAGGTGATGTGGTGCTCGCGATTCTCGGGCTGACTCGAGCCGGGCACCACGCGGAGTTTTGCATGGTTAAATTCACCATCTTATTCATGATCCTCGGCATCCCAGTCATGAATAGTAGATGAGCATATCCGAGATTAACATGCCATTGATTAAAATCAATGAATCTCAAAAGAACTAGGAATTTCATAGAGAATGAAATTGACAAAGACATTGTCTACCTAAAATAAATTTGTGATGTGATTACGGCAACCCTCTTCATAAACAAATCCTAAATATGGATACTAGCCTTAATTTAAACAAATTGGGTAATTAATTATGGAATATTCATGCTAATAAAAGATTATTTTATCTGAAGATGTCTTTGAAAATTGTGTTAATCCTCCAGCTCAATCCTCATGGCTTGCAAAACGAACTGGAGCTCTATATGTGATTTTTGTCTTAGAGATGTATAGGTACTTTGTAGGTTGGAATATTAAAATGGTGTTCGATGTTGAAAACTTTCTATCAACCATATCCTATCCGGTCTGCCAGTGATTACAATAGTTTGTGCTCTCGTATCATATGAACGGAAAGAGACCTCAATAATGAACTCCATAGCTTATTACAAACTGTGAAAAAAAAAAAAAAAACAACACAAAAAAAAAAAATAGGATCAAGAATATTGATGTGCCCTCTATTTAGAGCTCTTGTGTCGACTGTTGTTCACTAATGCAAGAAAGAATGGACTTCTCATTTCAACTGGAAAGGAAAGGCCGCAAAAGGAAAGTCCGATCGTGGGTCTAAGAGAAAGTTTGAATCTAAGAGAAAGTTTAAAATCTGAGATTTCAACTGGAGACCTCAATAATGGAACTCTATAGCTTATTACAAACTGCTGAACAAGGGATCAAGAAAGTTGATGTGCCCTTTATTTCAGCAGCTCCTGTGTCGACTGTTGGTCACAATACAAAGAAAAGAAAGACTTCTCATTTCAACTAGAAAGGAAAGGCCGCAAAAGGAAAGGGTCTAAGAGAAAGTTTGAATCTGAGATTGCACCTACTGGTGATCCAAAGGAAGCAGTGTGCTTCTACTGCAACACGAAGGGGCATTGGAAGCGTAGCTGCCCAAAGTACCTGAAGGACCTCAAAGACGGAAAGGTCAAAAAGGGTGGTCACTCAGGTATGTTCATGATGCAACCGAACTCTGACGAATGACAAAGCCATATTCGTCACCAAGCTTTATTGCTAACTGTTTCATTACAGGTTCATATAAAGATGGAGATGGCGTCAACCTGTTCCAGCATAATCAAGTTCATAGCCACATGCTCATACTCAAGTCTCAATGACTTTACAACATCAAGAAAGAATGACCTAAAGCTTCCGCAACTCTGATATCAACTTCTTCGTTAACAAGTTTAATTAATGAAGTAATACGAGCATAAAGTCATGCTTTCAAGATTGCAACAAGTATGAGCATGTCGGCCCAAAAGTCACAAGCACGCAAGATGGCAAAAGATCACAAGATGATGATTAGAGATTTACTTTGGCTAATGATCTCAAGAAAGCTCAAGATCACATTCAAACACAAGCCTAAAGTAAAAAGCTCAAGCTTAAAGTTGAAAGATCACTACTCACTATGTACAAAGAGATCAATGAAGGAAGAATCAAATATTACGAGCTGAAGTCAAAAGTCCAAGACATATAATGCTAGGATTCAAATTGTCTTTTCTGGGGTGACCTCCCTTAGGGGGAGATTGTTAGGATCATGAAAAAGACTCGGTCACCTCGTGTTATGTCTAGCATAGGTTAACTTGTAGTCTTAATATTTATCGTTTAGTTACTGTATGACTTATAACGTTGGGCCGGGTCTTTACCCACATGTTAGCCCACTCCATAGCCCACTTAGGGCACTAATAACTTATGTATTTAAACCCCCTCTCAGCCATGGATAGGGGTTGGTTGTTCATTGTATAACAAACACACACTAAGTGTCTTTCTCTCACTAGAACTTCCCATTTTCTCTCTCTAGAAATCAGCCTACACACTAATCCTTGATTGAGTTATGATTTCCAATATACTACAGATGAGTTGAGCAACACTTCCAATAAGCTTATGGGGTTACGCATTAGAGACAGCCGCCCATATCTTAAATCTTGTACCCACTAAGAATGTTTCGAAGACACCTTTTGAGATGAGGAAGGGAAAATGTCCTTTTCTTAGGCACATCAAAATCTGGGGTTGTGAGGTTTTCATTAGACGAGAAGCTCAGGATAAACTAGAAGCCAGATCTGAAAAGTGTCTTTTCATCTGTTATCCAAAAGAGTCATTTGGATATTTGTTTTACAAACCCAAGGATAATGTGGTATTTGTAGCTCAAAGAAGAGTGTTCCTTGAGAGAGAAATGATATCTAAAGAGGACAGTAGGAGTAAGATAAACCTTGAAGAAAATCAAGAGTCTGTCGATGAAGAACCTATAGTAAACACTGACACTCAACAAGAGGTGGTGACACCTGTTAAGCCTGATGATATATCCTTACCCATTCGCAGAACAAGTGGTAGAGTCAGCAAGCCTCCTTAGTTCTACTATGGTTTCCATATTAAAAAGGACAAGATTAATGATAGTACATTAAGTAAATTGGATGAGCCTGCTAACTACAAGGAAGTGATGGCAAACCGTGAGGTTGCTAAGTGGAAGGGAGCTATGAAAAGCGAGATTCAGTCTATGTATGACAAGTTTGGAATTTGGTTGACACTGCACCCGGTCTTAAGACGGTAGGATGTAAGTGGATCTTTAAGAAGAAGACAAACATGGATGGGAAAGTACACACTTATAAAGCTAGGTTGGTAGCGAAGGGTTATACTCAAACCTACGTAATTGATTATGAGGAAACCTTCTCACCAGTAGCTAAAATAAAGTCAACTAGGATAATGTTTTCCATAACTGCGCGTTTCAAGATTATGAAATATGGCGAGATGGATGTCGACTGCTTTCCTTAAACGGAAAACTGACAGAGGATGTGTTATGGCACAAACCAGAAGTTTTGAAAATGCAAAAGTATCCTAAAAAGAGGTGTGTCAAAAAAGCTCAAAAGCCATTAGTAATGGAAGCTTAAACAGGCTTTCTCGGATCGCTGGAATTCTTTGCTTCCATGGAGCAAGCCACATTATTATGGAATTTCTAGAAGCGAGATGAGATCTAAAAAATATGTCAAAATCAGTGGGAGTATTGTAGTCTTCCTAGTATTATATGTGGATGATATACTACTTATAGGAAACGATATCCAACAAACCAAAGTGTAAAAGACTGGGTTGGGTGAAATGTTTTCCTATGAAAGATTTGGGAGGAATGCACCCATATATATTGTATTAAGATTTACAGAGATAGGTCAAAACGTCTTATAGGACTTTAGTCACGATACGTACGTAATAAAATTTTTGAAAAAGATTCAAAATGGATAATACTAAGTAAATGGAATCTACTATACACAATGCAACAAAGGATAAGTAGGATCTATGTCCGAAAAACTAATTGATGAACTGGTACAAAATGAGTCCGAGTCCCTATGCTCGGCTATAGGATCGATCATCGTAAGTGCCAGTAGACGTGTACAACCTGATGACTCCTTTGCTTTTGAGCATTGTGGGAGTCAAAATCAGCAGAATCCTGGCGAAAGGTTCAATGTACAGCTGTAAAGAATATTCTTAAGTATTTAAGAAATACTAAAGACAATCTTGGTTTATGGTGGAGAAAAGGAACTCAGAGTGACTGGTTATTGTGATGCTAGTTGGCAAACAGATAAAGATGATAGTCGGTCATAGTCTGGTTGGATATTCTTACTGAATGGGGGAGCGGTGACATGGAAAAGTTCAAAGAAGCAAGATACAAACGTTTGGGGCAGACTCTAACGTGCGAGACTAGTATATTGCGGCTGTGTGTGGCTTTCAAAGGAAGCTATCAGGATTACTAATTTCATTGGAGATCTTAGAGTTGTTCCAACAATACAAGACCCCATTGAAATATTCTGTGATAATGAGAGTGCAGTCGCCTTGACTAAAGAACCCAAAGATCACGGAAAGTCAAAGCATATTGACAGAAAATACCATTTTGTTCGAAGCAAAGTAGCAGAAGGACACGTGATTGTGAAAGAAATACGATCAGAGGATAATCCAGCTGATCCATTCAAAAGAGCCATGCTAAGTCAAACATGATGACTGCATGGAGCATATAGATTGAAAGATAAAATAAAGTTTTAGTTGTTAGTTTGAATTCAAAACATTAGAAGCAAATGAATGATATTGTAATAGATTTGGTGATTAAATAATGGAGATTTATTTATTTGAAAGTGTTTCTACCAATTGCAAATAATTGGTCATTGGTGTTTCATTTTTTGCATGTTTAGAAACCACTCCCTGAGTACTTAGATTACTCAAACTATCCTTCGAGTCGTTCATACATAGGAAGTAAGTTGAATTAAGACTGTCATGGAGTGGTGGTAGATTGTCTAAAGCGAATAGACATAGCATAAAGAATGCGTGCAACACTCTTGAGTACTTAATTAGAATTAAGTAAGGAAAACCCGTACTTAGAGAATTACTTCAATGGATTAAATATCACGAAATTCTAATATGATAATTATCTCCTATTCTTAACAAATGAGATACATCGAAGTTTCTAGTTTTCAAGTCTGTTATACTTTAGTTTATTCAAACGTTTGCACGTAAATGCCAGTTATAAAATGATATGCCAAGGTAAGTACATGACGAGTTCTATTCATGTATTCAAAGTTATTTGTTTCCTTTCCCGCCAAAGAAGGGAAAGTGATATTCAAAGGGCCCCTCGATGATTAAAATGGTGACTTAAATGTGCTAGGCCTAAGCCGGGACCAAATTGATGTATTCAATTTAGTAGTACACACAAAGTCCAAATAAATCGGAAATCCAGAAAACATAAATTGGAACCTAGAGATAGATTAAAATCCAATGTCCAAGGTTCATAACGACATCATAAACAAAAGGAAAAGTTGATACACATATCTAAGGCTGTCTCAAAATATGATTCGAGTTTAAGCAGTTGCATTGGATGGCACTCTACCTCACTCTGCTTAGTAGATCGGGACAGACTATGACCAAGTAAGTTGATACTTGTCTAAGTGGAGACAGTTGATATAATGTCCAAGTTCATACAATTGGTAAGACATGTCGACAAAAGTAGAGTCCTTTTTGGGTCGCCCTCAGTGAACCGTTAAGAGAAATAATAAGGAAGAATACTTTGCGATTTAAACCGTAAAGTGCTATGGAAAGTTTTGGGGTATCCCACATCGCCCCATAGAGTAAACTCAAGCCCTTTCCTATTGATATATATTAGAAGGGCAGGAAAATGATTAAGTACTCATACCTGTCCTTCACTATTTCCTACTCCTTATAAAGTCTTTCGTGTAATCGGGAATCCTCCCCCCCTTATGAGTTCTGAATTGCTTTCACCTTCGGTTTGTGGGGTGTGAGCTTTTAGAGGTACTCTCGTTTGGTACTTGCCTCCAAGTTTTGACCAAGTGGTCTGTGTGAGAAATCCGATTTTCTCAAAGTAGTATTTTCTTTAATTATTTACTTACTTTTTTTCATATTATGTAGCTTTTAGTATTATAGTTTTAGATCCATTATTAGGGTTTAGTTCCCTTTCTGCCCTAGATTAATTGTTTATTCCGCTGCGTGTTAATCTAGTTAGGGAATAGAAAACCCATCACTTACTTCTAAACTCTGAAAGGATGACCAAATCAACCGAAACAGGAAAAGGAGACTGCGCACGTTATCTAATGGATCAAACAAAACAATAGCCCCCTCTTCATTCTCAGGAAGCTCATCAATCGTTACGTTACTACCTCACAATTTCTTCCACAAAACTATCTTCATACGGCATTGCGTTCGGCATCTCTTCTTCCTCGATTATTGGAGGCCAATATGCACCCTAAATCACAATTAAAACAAAATCATTTCACTATAAGATGTCACACTTTTTCATTATACTCAAATCAAACTATATAACAATATAAAAAGTATTATAATGATATTTATATATTACATAGATGAATCATTATGATTTAAAGGACTTCCAGAGAGATTATAATAATATCAGTAGGTAACCAATCAACCATTTTACTGATGTAAAAATACACCTAGGACCTAGGAAGTTTCAAGAGCCAAACTAATTTTGACTTGGTCAAAAAAATAACTTGCCAAATGCATAATCAAAACAAAATACTAAACTTACAGGTATCTCAAGTGCAGAGGGATCTACTGATCTGTTAAATTCATCAGATGCATCCAATGCGATGGTGTTTTTAATCACCTACGACAGCAAAATAGCACCCATAAGTATCAATCCAAGATGCAAAAACAATACATGATGTTACTATAAACCATAATTATAAGATATAATAAACCATACCACTAAAGCGGCATCTAGTTCTAGCCGCGTGTACTCTGATGTGGCAGGCAAGATTTTCCTCAAAATCCATGCAAATGAGCTCATGATACTTATTCCAGCACCCTCGCCAGCATCTTTAACAAATAAATAAGCAAAGGTTAACATGTCACTATTTTAAACGGTCCAAGAAAAGAAAGAAACAGAGTTGAGAACGCGCAAGCCCAAGTACATAGACAACCACGACGGTGCATGCCTCGGGGACCGACCCACCGCGTTCATTGTTTGTTTGTGAGCTCGCGCCACTTTCCCCAATGTTTCTACTAATGCCTATCATAAATAAGTGAGGAAAGGCTGCTATAAGTTTAACCATAAAGCATACCTTTTATTTAACAATGCACGAAGATGAAAACTAATACCGCAGTTACCTCGAGTAGCTGACCGTCTCTACCTGCTACTGGAAGGCACAACTCGAAATTCCTTTTGTAACCTTTTCTTTACACGAACTAAAAATGTCTGGAAAGGAGTCGGTTTCGATATATCCGAATGCTCAGCTTTTCTTGCCACCGCCTAACTTGGTACATCTTTACTCCCATCACTATATGCACATTCACCAGTTTCTCAACTTCTTGAGTGGTAAACATAACACAACATAACCTAGTAAACATAACATAACCTGTTGAATACAACTTTAAAAAGGTAAATAAAACATGAATGCACTTTTTTAAGTAACTGACCACCACTCATTAATCAGCAAATCAGTTCAGATCGAAAGCCATGTGAAAAGCTACTCTAGCTCCTCATCTTGTGATGCAGGCCTATGAATTAAAAGGAAAAATACAGTATTAGTTCTACGTATAGTATCCAAAAAACAAATTGAGCAAATGAAATTTATTATCGTTTTGAAGAAAAAAAATGATATTTCAGACTTGCCAAGACTGGCTAGTAAATGGATGCAATTAGGCTAACTTTGTAAGGATATTTGAACTGGTACATAATACCATCGGGAGTGATCGACTGACTTTTCAAACTTACGTCACTTGAGTTCGCATCATAGGTAATTCTTAATCGTTGTGCTAGATTCTATACCATGTACACGGATCAGCAACACTCCCAAATGTGTTTGCAACATTGACTTATCTGATTCTAATATGAAGTTGGAATAACTACTTCCAAAACCATACCATGTTAACCCTAAAGGACATATGTGTTTTTCTGTGTCAATAATGTTAACCCTAATCCTAAATTAAACGATACCCACATGAACATAAGCCAATTTCAAAATACCCGATTCATAAGACACGAAGATAATAAAAATTAGAGTAGTGCCTACCTCATAATTATAAATTGGTGATTGCTATTAGATCTTTAATCTTCGAAATAATTTCTCTTAATATAGATGGAGATGAACCGCCTGTGCCTCTGAAAGTGGTTGGTGTTGTGTTAGTATCAGTGAATCTTGGTTTTTCTTGTGGTTTTCATAATCAATATTGGTTAGTGGTTTGGGTTTGATAAGGGGA
>BQNB010109905.1:0-22657 GCA_026074375.1 Tanacetum coccineum
CTTGATTGAATTCATCAGACTCTTGTAAGAGATTGGAGAAGTTTGTTCTTCAGATGTTGTTACAATAGGAGGAACCTCATGTGAGTCAACAATGATTGAAGATGTAGAAGGTGAGTCTTTTTGATTCATGAACTTGAGTCGGTTGTGCAACGGAATAGATGGGTGTATAAGAAGACTTCTGCTTATAATATTTTTCAAACATTGGACCGAATAAATTATCCAAATCTTCTTTGGATGAAGTATGCATTGGTTCTACTGATGAATTATGATTGTTGAATCGTTTAAGTTCGGGTTCTAAACAATCGTGTTCATAAGCCATAGCTGTGAGCTCGTTAAACTTGACATGAATAGTCTCCATTATCATTTTGGTTTGTCAGTTATAAATTCGAAAGCCTGTTGATGTTTCCGAATAACCAATAAACACACCAATGTCTGCTTTTGGTTTCATTTTTCCGAGATCATCTCGATCATTCATTAGATAACACAATCAACCAAACACATGAAAATATGCAATATTTGGTTTTTGACCGCGTAACAGATTTTGGGTATGGATGATTAACCGATTTTGGGTAAAACATGCTGTAGCCACTGCTTCAGCCTAAAGAAATTCAGGTAACCGAGAAAAGATAAGCATTGTGCGAGCAGCCTCAACAAGAGTACGATTACGTCTTTCAACTACTCTATTTTGCTGAGGTGTTCGAGCAATTGAAAATTGTTGCATGATGCCTAACTTTTCATAATGAGCTTTAAGAGTCGTGTTTTTTAATTCAGTACCATTGTCGGTACGAATCTTACAAACTTTGTCTTTGTAATTCAATTGAGCTTGAGCAATGAATTTCTTGATGATCTCTGGAGTTTTATCTTTCTGGAGTTTCATCTTTGTATAGGTCTCCTCATCAATCGTTCAACTCGTTTCCACATATCCTTGGCCGAAGTGCAAGCATCCACAGAATTGTAAATCTCATTAGGAATAGAAAGTAGAATCATATTCATGAGCTCCATTTCAGCATCATAGAGCAATAAGTCATCACCTTCAAGATCCTCTACAGTTTGCAATCGAACAAAGTGATCCTTTCCCTATATGAACTTTGGAAGACCGTCCACCAAAGTCAAGTCTGTTTAGATCGTTTATGGTACCAAAATTAAGAATGTACATCTTCGGTGCCAAAAACCATGACTTTGTTGAAGTTGCTTTTGACGATGACAAACGGGTAATAAAGCACCATGTCCAGAAATAAGGTAGTATACAAATTAGAATCTCGTCCACCTGTGAGCAAATCATCTCCTTCCAGATTTCGTATGTAACATGTATTAGAACGAAAAGCCACTTCTAAATCTCCATCCCAAAATTGTCCAAACGATTAAAGAGATTATGTCCAACGACCTTCACGCGCGCACGCACGTACATGACAAATAGTAATATTAGCCATATATAAATCGCACATAAAAGCCTGTGTAGTGCTGCAAATTATCATTTCCAAAGCGAACGATTCCCATGAATTTTTCAATGAAATTTCTCAATAGTGACCGACCACCCGTCATATGCTTTGAAAAACCACTGTCAACAACCCACATAACGATCTGAACTACCTGCAACATAAGAAGAGACAACACTTGGACAACTAGGCAATTTGACTACTCATTTCTTAATTGAAACCGATGGTTTGTCAGATGAATGAGTGTTAGCAACATTTGGTTTTATGTTTACAGGAGTCCAAATAACATTTTGTTGTGATTCAAACCACTTTTGCCCAAATTCGATTGTTTCACCACCTTGTTCTTTATGAATGTTGCTTAACGATTATCACTCAATTTGTTTTCTTTATCCTAGATTCACTAGACACCTTATCTATTGCTTTTTGAGGCACTTTCTACATCAATTCTTAGAATGGAAACTAAAGAAGTATATCTAGAGTCTAGGTTTGTGTCTTTTTTCTTAGAAAACCTAGTCGTAGAGCTACGTATAGTATTTTCTAAAAGATTATGGTGTTTTTTTTTTTTTTTTTTTTTTTTTTTTGTTTTTTTGTATTTTTTTTTTTTTTTTTTTTTTTTTTTTTTTTTTTTTTTTTTTTTTTTCTTTTTTGTTTTTTTTTTTATTTTTTTTTTTTTTTTTTTTTTTTTTTGTTATTTTATTTTTTTTTTTTTTTTTTTTTTTTTTTTTTTTTTTTATTTTTTTTTTTTTTTTTTTTTCTTAATCTTAAAATTAGTGGAAAAGGTTCATACGAACATTAGAACGCAACAGTAAATTTATGCTTTGGCAAGAACAATTACATGACAAGAATGCGAACACCTTTTGCTACACGAAACACATAACCAAAGTTTTTGCTTTAAAGCCGTTTGCAACATCAACATCAATTACATTCTCCTTATTCGAACATAACATTCGCAGATGTCTCTACTTTTTGCTTATTTTTTCCTAACATAAACGAAACATGCATTGCTGCTTTCTTTGAGTTATCTAAGATACTGTGCGCAACAAGTGAGTCTCTACTCATTGGTCTTCTAACTCTAGATGTAGCATTCATTCCTGTAGAAGATAAAGCACTCTTAGTTTTATTTGTTTGTGATTCTTGTGTTATGACAACTCTGTACATTCCTGGTTTAATGACATTTTTGTTCTGATTTGTCCCTGTTTGTTTGGTAGATGATGTTTGTAAAGTGACTGGTTTTGACACAACATGGTTTTCTTCTGTTTTGGAAACATTCGTTTTCTTTTGAAAAGCGTGTTTGTTTAGTGGTGTGACACAAAGAAGAGATTGAGAACCATTTGTTTTGTCAAACTTAGTATTTACAGACTTACCTTTTTCAACTTTTTCCAATCTTGTCTTTAACTGAGATATGGTAGAGAAAGGATCCCGATTCTCAGCACGAATAGCACCATATGCATATGTTACTCTTGGATTTCAAAATTTGATCAAAGGTGACTCACTTGACATATTTTTTGATACCGAAATCTTAACCGCGGGAATAGAAGAAGATGGAAAATATTTTTGCTCGACATAAAGCTCTTTTTGAGGAACAAAATTTTTATAAAGCGCATTTAATTTTTTGTAATTAATTGTCCAACAATTTTGCTTATTGTTAGGAATTTTTTATAACAGACCTTAATGCAGTAGTGTATTATTAATTAGTTCTGCTAGTTACACTTAGTTAGTACTGGTAGAAGGATTTACCAAGTCAGTACTAAGTAGTGTTAAATAGTAATACTAGCTTATGTAATAAGTTAAGTGTGCTTACGCAAAGTTAAGTGTAAGTTAAAGATATGCCTGAGATATCCTTAAGAAAGATATGCATATCTTTTATACCCTTTTTGTAAAGCCATTAGGGTTTCCTTAGTCTATAAAAGGAACCCAGGCCATAGTTTTAGTAGAAATAGCTCTACAACAGATCATAAGAGATCATATTAGTAATCTTAGTTGTGAATCCTGTAACCTAGGTAGATTCAAAGTTTAATATAAAGTTATTTTGTGATTTTCAATATGTTTCTTGCTTAGCATTATTTGATTAGGATTTCCGCATAAGCCAATATGTTTACTTCAATGTATTATTAGTAAGTTGCTTTAGAATTTATCAAAAGGAGCAAACACTTTTGCAAGCTGAAAGTTAAGAAGATCTTTCAGTAAAACGAGCTAACAGAGTGGTATCAAGCTGTGTGGAAAACTCTGAATAAAGAGAACTCAATTGAAAGGATGGCAGAAGAAGACATTCCTCCACCCACAATCACTGCAATGAAGATCCCTATCATCAGGAAGGGAGAGTACGATATTTAGAGCATGAGAATGCGACAATACATCTGTCATACAGACCATAACCTATGGGATGTTATTGTCAATGGAGATCTAGAAGAAGAACTTGCACCAACAGAATCTGGTCCTTCTGCTCCTCCCTTCTCCCTAAGATTGCCAAACAACTGGCTGCTAGAAGAAATCAGGAAAGAGTTAAAAGCATCTTGCTTTTAGCAATACCTGATGAATACCTCCTCAAATTTCACAATGTTGCAGATGCTAAATCACTCTAGGAGGTAATCAATTCGAGGTTTGGTGGTAATATAGAATCCAAGAAGATGCGGAAAAATGTTCTAAAACATCAGTTTGAAATTTTTTCTACTGCATCAAATGAAAGCTTGGACAAAGCTTATGATAGGTTCTAAAAACTAATAAGTCAATTAGAGGTTCATGGTGCTCCAATATCAAAGGAAGATATCAACCAGAAGTTCCTTAGAAGTCTTCCTTCTTCATGGAATCAGATTGCCCTCATCATGAGAAATAAGCCAGACATTGATGAGATTGATATTGATGACCTTTACAACAATCTTAGGGTTTATGAAGATGAGTTAAAAAGGTCTTCAGGTTCCAACTCTGCTTCTCAGAATTTGGCTTTTCTCTCCTCTGAGAATACGGCGTACTATGAATTATAAACTTGTCATGGAGAATTTTGGGGTTAGTACTGCTGGTGGAATTAATCAAGTTCCATCTACTCCATGTGCTCATGATGTAGCTTACTCCTTCCTTGCACAACCAACAACCAGTCCTCAACTTGAGAATGAGGATTTTTAGCAGATGGATGGAGATGACTTGGAGGAATTAGATCTTCGATGGCAGGTGGCTATGTTGACTGTCAGAGTAAAGAAGTTCATTCAGAGGACATGAAGGAATTTGGACTTCAAAGAAAAATGACATGTTTCTCTTGATAAGTCAAAGATTGAGTGCTACAACTGTCACAGAAAAGGGCACTTTGCTAGAGAATGCAGATCTGGAAGGAATCAAGGGAGAAGATCTTATGGTGACAATGGCAGGAGCAATGCACCAACAAATGAATCTTCATCACAGGCACTGGTGGCTCAAGATGGTCTAGGAGGCTATGACTGGAGCAATGATTTTGAAGTAGAACCAGTCAACTATGCTTTGATGGCAATCTCCTCTTCAAGCTCATCAAGTTCTTCTGACAGTGAGGTACAAAAATGTTCTAAACAATGTCTTGAATCATTTAAAACTCTTCAAAAGAACTATGATACTGAAAGAGAAAAACATAACAAAGCAAAACTAGAAATCAGGGGTTATGAGATAGCCTTAGAGTCACTAGAATCTAGGATTCTTGGACATGAAAAGAATGAATTGGCTTGGGGTGAGAAATATGAATTTCAAAACTATGAGCTTAAATGTAGAGAAATAAAAATTAACAACTTAAATCTGGAATTAGAGAAGGTTGTTAAGGAAAGAGATGAGTTAAAAGATAAGATTGCAAAATGGGAAGAATCGACCAAGAATCTTGATGAAATACTTAACAGTCAAATGAGTGCTAGAGATAAAACTGGTTTAGGATATAGCACACAATTGAATGAATTAAGTAGCAATCATGAAACTGATAGTGAGAATAGTTTGAGTATTTTTGATGTTAGATCAAGTGATGAAGAGAACACATCAGAAAATGATAGATTTTCAAAGAATGGGTATAAAGTTGTTCCCCCTCCCATAACAGGGAACTTCTTAACCCCAAGAGCTGACATATCATTTGCAGGGTTAGATGAATATGCCATTAGGAATAAAATCATTGAGTCACAAACAACTGAGCTTAATACTAAAACAAGTGAGACTGCAGGTCAAACAAATGCTGAAAAGCCTAAGTCAGCCAGTGAGTCAGTTGTGTCTAATCCTAAGATTGACAGAGATAGAGTTATCATTGAGGATTGGAACTCAGATGATGAGGAAGAAGTAAGTGAAGTACAAACAGTTAAACCTGAGACTCAAACAGTTCAGACTAGAGATGATAAAAGTGGTCAAAATTCTAAGAAACAAGGAATTGGTTTTAGGAAAGTAAAAGCTTGTTTTGTTTGTAAAAGTACTGACCATTTGATCAAAGACTGTAATTTTCATGACAAAAAGAGTCAAGAGCCTAAGCTGAAAAATGTGGTTCATACTGGTCAAAGGGAGGGCAAACCAGTATGGGATAATACTAAAAGGATTAATCATCAAAACTTTTCAAAATACCCACATTTAAGTAAGACTTTTGTCCCATCAGGAGTGCTAACAAGGACAGGTTTGCATAGGCCAAGTGTTAGTACTGCTAGGCCTGTTTGTACTGCTAGGCCAAGTGTTAGTACTGCTAGGCCTGTTTGTACTGCTAAGCCAAGTGTTAGTACTGCTAGGCCTGTTTGTACTGCTAAGCCAAATGTTAGTACTGCTAGGCCTGTTTATGCTACCAGACCTATTTACCCAAGAATGGACAATGTAAGACCAAGAGGCTCATGTTCACCTATCAAGAGGTCTTACTACACAAAACCAGCTTTTAGACCCAAAGACTTAAAACAAGATGTTAAAACTTTTGGGGTTCAAAATATAACAACTGTTAGGACAAGAGCAATAGTTAATACTGGTAAGGGTAAGCTGAATACTGACCTTAAAAAGTCAAGATGGATTTGGAGGCCTAAGGGAAATTACTTGGATCATGTGTCCAAAGATAGTGGATCATTCATGCTCAAGAAGGTTAAGTATGTTGACCCAAAAGGGATTTCCAAGTCTGTAATGGCTTGGATCCCTAAGAGATACTAATTCTCTTACTTTTTATGCAGGGCAATCTAGAGATAATCCAGAAATTCTTGTTTACAGTATCCATAGCAATGGTGCTCCTAATTGGAAAAGACGGATGGGAATACAGAGTTTCATCAGATATGGATTTCTCACAGCGCAGTTTCAATTTATTATGCACATCACTTGTAAAGTCCCATAGTCTCAACTTCGTTTGTTGAACAGTTTTGGACGACTGCTAAGTCTAGAACAATCAACAACACTAGTTATATAGATGCCACAGTTGCTGGCAAGAGCCTGTGACATCATCTCAGAAGCATCAATAAGAAGTGATCTTCTTTTTGATGATGCTGATTGTGATTAGATTACTTTGAATAATCTCAGGCTATATTTTGATAATATTCACTAATGAGGTATAAGGAGACCTAAATACTTTTTAACTGTTTAACAAATCCCTCTTCACCCCATTGGAAATTTTTTTTTTCATACCATGAATCAATTTATAGTTTTCTAAAAGCACCTTTGGGAATCAAATTTCCACACTAATTTGCCACATTCAAGTCATTTGTTTTAGCCACTAAGAAGCCCATTGGGTGACGTGTAAACGCCACCACACCGCTTTATGCCTATGTGGCAAGCAAAGCCGCGTTGAGGCGTTTACCAAACACCAGCCTTCCAACGTTGGCCAACGCGTTGGGCTCTCATGGCGTTAACGCCCACCAACACAGTGGGCACGTTGGTGTCGATTTTTCTTTTTTTTTTTTTTAAAAAATTGAGTGTGTGCATAGTGTGTGGTTTGTGATGTTTTTTTTTGTGTGTGATTCAGGTGTGTTTTTTAAAAGTGTGTTTTTTTCCGTGTGTGGGTGTTTTTTTGTTTTACAGATCGAGAGGAAAAGAACAAGGAAGAAGGGGGTAGTAGGCCAATCAATTTTTTTAAAATCATTTTTGTTTTTTTTTTCGTTTTTATTTTTTTTAATTATAATTTTATACATTTTATTTAATAATGGAAATATGTATAAATTTAGTAAAATAAAATAGAAAAGAAAAAAAAAATTAGGTTCCCAAAAATGGTGGTTAATGGTGTTACTAACACCTGAGATGGTGTTGGGTTTGGTGTAATGCTGAATGTGGACTCTGACCGGTGAGACGGCAAAAAAAAAATTGCGGTTATGTGTTTACTATTAAACACTAGGTCCTCTAATCAGAAATTACAAAATTTTTCAAAATTAGTTTTGGGTGCATGATACACACTTATATGCAACTAAAAAAGAAGTATTGTAATGTATCCAAGATTTTATTACAAATCTTTTTAAGCAATCAGTTAAAAAGATGTACATGTCCCCATTGGACCACTTTTTCCAAGTCCCCAACCCTAACTAAAAAAGGTCTTGGACATTTATGGTTAAAAAGGGAAAAAAATTCAGGGAAGGTTACACCACCTTTTTTGATTCTATGGTTGGATCAACAATAGAAGGATGAGGGTTGACGCTGTTCAGAATACCGTCTCTGACTCCCCCAAACCCATAAACCTTTCTCCTCCTCACCCAAGTGAAGACCAACCTCAGACATAGTCTGCCCCTTCTCCTAGCCCTTTTCCTTCTATAGTTGTTCTTGATCCAAAGGGTTCTGGTGGGAATTATGGGCATTTTAAGTCCGTTTTTGGTTATTTTAGCTCGTTTTTAAAGGTAAAAGGTATGTGTAATTAAGCACATACCACAACCAATCCTGTGTTTCGTGAAAGAACAAAGCATCTTGAAATAGATTTGCATTTTGTTAGAGAAAAAATTTTAAAGGGTGTTGTTAAAACTATAAAGGTAGACTCTGAAAATCAAATTGCAAATGTCTTTACCAAAGGATTGGGCACAGTTGAGCATAAAAAATTTTTGGAAAAACTTGGTATGTATGATATTTACCAGGTTGAGATGAAGGGAGGATGTTAAAATATATCATCTTAACCTGGTATAATAGTTCAGGGGCTTATTGTGGTTGTTTATTTCTTTAAGTATTGCTGATTAGAGTTTCAAGAGTATTTGGCATGGGCATGAAAGATGGAGGACTAATCTTGTGAAGACTGGAAAGTTTTATGTCAGTTTGGTCAAGGATTATAAAAGCCAAAGTCAAGCCTGTGCATCTCACTTTTTGATAACTCTCTTTCTCTCTCAAAAATACGCTCCTCTCTCTCTCAATTGATATAAACCCTAATTTGAGATCATCTTGATCTTATTGTGTTACTTTGTAATAAAACTATAATCAAGGTAGATTATAGATCCATACCTCGATAGCAGTGGTGGATATATTGTTTTTTTCTGATTAAGATCAGTTTGTTTGATACTTAAATTGAGATTTGAGTATTATTTGTTAACAAGATTTCATAATTTTCTCAGAACTCAAAAGAATAGTTACCTTTACTTCATTGGGTGCAGATGATATACTTGGAAATGTTCAGCAGTGCTTGTTGGTTGGTGTTGAATACAAATTTCAGTCAAGTGGTATTGAACACGACAAAGTTAGTATTTCATTAATTTAACTTGATAGAAGTGATACTTCACTAAATGTTAAAGTTATAAAAACTTGTATTAACTGTGATTACCTCATCCTTGTCATCATCTGCAGAGACGATTGGCTGAAACCAGCATCATGGTCTTGGGAATCATACCTAAATCAATTGCAAGACAAGATAAGTGATATTGGTCAATCAGAATTTCACAAATTTAAAGGAGCTTACTGTATCCTATATCCATGTTCAGTTTCCTGTGAGTGCGCACATAAGTTGGTTTGAAACTGATGTGTTTTAGCTTATCCCAACCTGTTAAATGTCGAGCTGTTTATCTAATACTATTTACTTATGCTCGTTGTGTGTTTGATTAAGTTAATAGTTTGAAGGGTGTCTCCTTTGTTTTGATAAATTGGTTATCTGCTTATAGGGGTGTGCATGGTTCGGTTTGGTTCGATTTTTGGCTAAAACCAAAACCGAACCGAAATATTCGGTTTTTATAAAATCAAAATCAAAACCGTTCGGTTTTTGGTGGTTCGTTTTTTCGGTTTGTTATCGGTTTCGGTTTGGTTTTTTGGTTATTTCGGTTTTTAACCGTTTATATTTGGGTGTGTCCGATTTATACCAACAAACTTGTTATACATAGAAAATGGGTTATTCTTCTTTTTTTTTGTCAATTTGAGCCTAAATGTGTTTATTCCAAATTTCTACGATTACACACATATAAATAATACACACACACATGCAAGTGACATACACATAGTATGCTCACTGTCACATATGTAATGATATATTGTCAAGTAAACACACGTTCTCGACAAATACACATATAAACGTTTAGATAAATATTATAATTCCGTCGCCAAAATGAATATGAATATATAAATTTTATTTATTTAGTTATCTATTTATATTATATTAATTATATATTACTATATAATAAAAATCGATTCGTTCGGTTCGGTTTTTACGGTTCGGTTTTTGGACGAAAACTAAAACCAAACCGAATTTTCGGTTTTTGAAAAAAGTAAAAACCGAACCGTCGCTTTCTAGTTTCGATCGGTTATTTCGGTTCGGCTTTTAGGTTTTTGTGCTCACCCCTATCTGCTTATTTGTCCCATATCAATCCATATATTTTACGTTTATCCTTATGTTAGATTATAAATATCTTGTGCTAAATATATTTTACCACTTATATCAACTTGGATTCATGATGGCCTTGGTGATGGGTGAGGGTAAATGCCCTTCCTTGGTAGGTTGGCTCATGGTGCAATGAACCTGTTTAAGACCATCTATGCACCGGGTTCATTGCAAACCCAATCACTCCCCATACTCAGGGTCCGTTTGGTTTGAGGGGTTAGGAGTGAGATTTGAGGATGATGAAAGAAAATTGTTGTTTGATTTGTTTGTATGGGTCTCACAAATAGGATTGAGTACCATATTTTATAGCTATGTGGAATTCTTACTTATTTAACTACTTTT
Source organism: Tanacetum coccineum (assembly GCA_026074375.1). Lineage (NCBI taxonomy): Eukaryota > Viridiplantae > Streptophyta > Magnoliopsida > Asterales > Asteraceae > Tanacetum > Tanacetum coccineum. The sequence goes on from BQNB010109905.1 coordinate 10,501, forward strand.
GGTGTATTTTTTTTGGTTAAGTCCATTAATAGGTAACTTACTTACCAAAAACTACACTTTTAGGTAACGTACTTTATATATTACCATTCAGACCCATCAAACTTGTAATGACTTGTTGAAATAGATAATGTGGCCGTTTTAAGTGTCACATCAGCATTACAGGCCCACTTCACCATTTCCTAGCAACTATGTCACATAGATGATTCGAAATGATGATCAGCATGATCACTGCCTGCATCCATTAACCATTATACATAATTAATCTTGTATACGAAAATTATCGCATTAAATGAATATATAGTTAGTTCTGCTAGTTACATAGTTAGTACTGGTAGAAGGATTATCATAGTTAGTACTGGTAGTGTTAAATAGTTAATACTGCTTATGTAATAGTTAAGTCTGCTTATGCAGAAATTAGTTAAAGTTAAAGATATGCATGAGATATCTTAGGAAAGGATATGCATTATCTTTATACGCATTTTGTAAAGCCCATTAGGGTTTCCTTAGTCTATAAAAGGAACCCTAGGCATGTTTAGTAGATATAGTTCTACACAAGATCATAGAGATCGAATAGTAATCATAATTTGTAATCTGTAACCTAGGCAGATTCAAAGTTTAATATAAAAGTTCTTTTGTAGTATTCATTATTGTTCTTCTTAGCATTATTGATTAGATTCCGTATAATCAATAGTGTTCACTCAGTGTTTCAATATTGTTGCTTTAGAAGTATCTAAAGGAGCAAACTCTTTGCAAGCTGAAGGTTTAGATCTATTTAGTAAAATGATCCAACAAGAGTTGGTCACCAGACAAGAGACTGCAGATCTGCAGCTGCGGTACCAAACACGCAAAGAGCCCTACTTGGGAATCAGCAAGGTGTTATTTGTTATGAGTGTGGGAGACCGAGATATCTAAAGAGAGAATGTCTAAAGTTGAGAAACCAGAACCATGGGAATAGAGTTAGAAACAAGACTCGAAGCCATGCTGGAGGTAATGAAGCTACAACAAGGGCTTACGCCATTGGTGGAGGAGGAACAAACCCTGATTCCAACGTTGTCACGTGTACGTTTCTTCTCAATAATTGTTATGCTTCTATGTTATTCGATTTGGGAGCCGATAGAAGTTTTGTGTCGTCTACCTTTAGTGCTTTGCTTGATGTTGCCCCATCTACTTAGAAACCAGTTATGCCGTAGAACTTGCCAATGGAAGAATTTAAAAAAATGTTGTTCTTAAAGGTTGCACGTTAGGATTATTAGGTTATCTGTTTGACATAGATCTAATGCCCGTAGAACTTGGTAGTTTCGACATCATCATCGGTATGGATTGGTTGGTGAAGTACCACGCGTTGATCATTTATGATGAGAAGATCGTCCGTATTCCTTATGGAGATGAGGTATTGATAATCCGAGGTGAAAATTGCGACGACGGAAGTAAGTTGAACATCATATCGTGTACAAGGACCCAGAAGTATATTCAGAAGGGATGTCAAGTCTACCTAGTGTAAGTTACATCCAAGAAGGCTGAGGATAAGTCGGAGGAGAAGCGACTTGAGGACGTGCCAATCGTACGGGAATTTCCAGAGGTCTTTCCAGAAGATTTGCCTAGACTTCCACCTGCTGGACAAGTTGAATTTCAAATCGACTTAGTCCCTGGTGCTGCACCTGTAGCACGAGCCCCGTATCGATTAGCACCAGCCAAAATGCAAGAGTTGTCCACTCAATTGCAAGAACTTTCTGACAGAGGATTTATAAGACCCAGTTCCTCACCCTGGGGAGCACCGGTTTTGTTTGTCAAGAAGAAAGATGGTTCTCTTCAGATGTGTATCAACTACCATGAACTAAACAAAATTACTGTGAAGAACCGATACCCACTTCCAAGGATCGACGACTTATTCGATCAACTCCAAGGATCAAGTGTCTACTCTAAGATCGACCTAAGACCTGGTTATCACCAACTCAGAGTTCATGAGGAAGACATTCTAAAGACAGCATTTAGGACTCGTTGTGGACACTACGAGTTCCAAGTAATGCCGTTTGGCTTGACTAACGCACCGACAATATTCATAGGCTTGATGAATCGGGTGTGCAAACCGTATCTGGATAGATTCGTGATTGTATTCATCGATGATATTTTGATCTACTCCAAGAGCATAAAGGATCACGAAGGACACATTAAGTTTATTTTAAAGTTATTAAAGGAGGAAGAATTGTACGCTAAGTTTTCAAAGTGTGAGTTTTGGTTGTCGAACATATAATTTCTTGGTCACGTGATTGATAGTGAAGGCATTCACGTTGATCCCGCTAAGATCGCGTCAATCAAGAATTGGGCGTCACCCAAGACACCAACCAAGATCCGTTAATTTTTAGGTTTGGCTGGTTACTACTGACAATTTATCGAAGGTTTTTCAAAAATCGCTAGGCCTATGACAAATTTGACTAAGAAAAGTGTGAAGTTTAATTGGGGAGAAAAGGCAGAGGCTGTATTTTAGTTGTTGAAGCAGAAATTTGTATAGTGCGCTAATATTGGCCTTACTGAAGGGAAGTGAGAACTTCGTGGTATATTGTGATGCATCGCATAAAGGGTGGGACGCGGTTTTGATGCAAAGGGAGAAGGTCATAGCCTACGTATCCCGCCAACTCAAGGTTCACGAGAAGAACTATACCACATACGACCTAGAGCTTGGTGCAGTAGTGTTTGCCTTGAAGATGTGGAGACACTATCTGTACGGTACAAAGTGCGTGGTGTTCACTGATCACAAGAGTTTACAACACATTCTCGATCAGAAGGAGCTGAATATGAGACAACGACGTTGGTTAGAGTTGTTGAGTGACTACGACTGTAAGATTCGATATCACCCAGGGAAGGTGAACGTGGTGGCTGATGCCCTGAGCCGAGAGGAGAGAAACAAGCCGCTACGAGTTTGAGCCTTAGTTATGACTATAGGGTTAAACCTTCCTAAGCAGATTTTGAGTGCTCAATCGGAAGCCAGAAAGGAAGAGAACTTCATCAACGAAGATTTGCATGGCATGATTAACAAGCTAGAACCTCGCGCTGACGGAACGTTGTGTTTGAACAATTAAAGTTGGGTTCCGTGTTTTGGTGATCTGAGAGCTTTGATTATGCACGAGTCTCATAAGTCAAAGTATTCTATTTATCCTGGATCGGATAAGATGTACCAGGACCTTAGGAGGCTATATTGGTGGCCCAACATGAAAGCAGAAATTGCCACTTATGTCAGCAAGTCTTTAACATGTACCAAGGTTAAGATAGAATATCAGAAACCATCGGGTTTATTGGTTCAGCCAGAGATCCCACAATGGAAATGGGAGAATATAACAATGGACTTTGTGACTAAATTGTCGAAGACGGCAACTGGTCAAGACACGATTTAGGTAATCGTTGATCGTCTCACTAAGTCTGCTCATTTCTTACCCATGCGAGAAGATGACACGTTAGAGAAGTTGACGGTACTTGAAGGAAGTAGTCTTAAAGCATGGAGTGCCAGTTTCGATCATCTCTGATCGTGATGGGAAATTTAAGCCACATTTTTGGAAGTCCCTTAATAAAGCATTATGTACTCGATTAGTTATGAATACAGCTCTATCACACTACATCGAGTGACTTATGCTTTATTACCTCGTTATGGATTTGCTAATAATAGAAAAGAGGATGTTTTCAAGAACCACACCTGACGGTACCAATAGATCGCCCTCCCCCTCGCCACACGTATATCCGCGCCGCTGAGACCTGTCACTCGGTACTCCGCGAGGGAATAAGTTCCTAGGACTCCACGAAATATACTCCCTTAACCATTAGTTCCGAATTTCTCGCTCCTTACCTAATATACACGTTACCCATCCAGCATTAAGGCTTGCCCATTTGACGGCGTTGTTGTCACTGGGCGCTGTTTCGATCACCTATCTATTGGGCTGAAGTTAGAGATAGTCAGCTCACTGGCCTAGAAATCATCCACGAGACAACCGAGAAAATAGTTCAAATCAAGAGCCGTATCCAAGCCGCCAGTGATCGTTCAAAGAAGATATGCGAAGTAAGAAGGAAAAACCTCTCGAGTTCAAGTCGGAGGTAGTAGGAGACAAGGTCATGTTGAAAGTATCTCCATGGAAAGGAGTGATACATTTTGGGAAACGGGGAAAGCTGAACCCTCATTATATTATACCATTTAAGATCTTAGCTAAAGTAGGAACCGTCGCCTATCGACTTGAACTCCTAGAGCAACTAAGTAGAGTTCATAGTATGTTTCACGTCTCGAACTTGAAGAAGTGCCTAGCTGACGAGACTCTTGCTATACCGTTGGATGAAATCCAAATCGATGAAAAAAACTCCATTTCATAGAAGAACCTGTCGAGATCATGGACCGTGAGGTCAAGCGTCTAAAGCAGAGCCATATTCCGATCGTCAAGGTACGTTGGAACTCTAGGAGAGGTACTGAGTTTACGTAGGAGTGTGAAGACCAAATGCAAAAGAAGTACCCGTACCTTTTCACCAATTATGCACCTGCGGCAAAGGTTGCATCCTAAGCTTTGAGGACAAAGCTTCTTTAACGGGGAAAGAATGTCACAACCCGTAAATTTCCGCTCAGTATCATCACCGTTTTTTGTCTAATAATTTGAATTTTTGTAAGTTTCGTATAACTTTTATGCGTAACCGGGAAGTTGTCCCGTTAATATCTGAGAAACGTCACCGAGAGCGAACCGGGTTACCATACGTCGTAGTATTTTAGCAATTGCCACGTTTTTGCATTTCAAAGCAATATTTAAGATTTCATAATTTTTTGTGAAGTCGTTAATCATTTTTGTTGTTTGCGTAATCGGTTTAGTAATATTAATGCTGTAGGCTGGAAAGCCTTGGAAATTAATTCATATGCATGCACTACAATTCCTAGAATGTTGGAGGCCACTTTTGGTCCCCCCCCCCCCCTTGGTCTCATTATAACCAGATATGCATGCGCATGCATGCATAGGATTCAAATTTTAAAATCAATTTCGCTAGACATGGTTGCATGATTTGAGGTTAAGGACATGTACTCAAAGGGAAATGATTGGAGGATCATTTTGGTCCCCCTTTGGCTCTCTTGTCCCACCGTCGACACACACACACACTAGCACCTTATGTGTGATTTTTGCTAGTTAAGTTTCATGTGGTTACATAATCATTTTATTTATTATTTCTCACCAAGGAAAACACCATACTCTTCTTTTCTCTCTTTGTCCGAACACCAAACACAAACCAAATCATTTTTCTTTTAACTTTGATCCACATTTGAAGATATTTGTTCGATGGTTGATTCTTGTTTCTATCCGGGAAGTTTATAAACAACATTTGGGTTGTTCTTAGTTTCTAATCATCTTTCGTCGTGTTTTCTTGTAAGTCAACTCTACTTTTTCATAAATGAGTTGTACTTTTGCATTCGTATGATCATTCCGAACAAGGTGTACAAAGCGGATCGTTGTGAAAATCATTACCTATTTTTTTTATAAAACTACAAAGTCTCAAAGTTTAATCTTTTTATTTATAAATGAAAGAACATAAAAAGTAGTTGTACTTTTGCCTATAAAGGTTCATTGTGACTATTTTGATATATATATATATATATATATATATATATATATATATATATATATAATGTTATTATTAGTCTATGTTTATTTATACCCCCCCCCCCCCCCCCCCCCCCCCCCCCCCCCCCCCCCCCCCCCGAGATTTTATCGTTTTATATAGCGAGCTTGAATATTGTTGGCAAAGAGATTAAGTTAGATGTTTGTTTTGTTGGGAAACATAAATTGAAAGTCAAAAGAGGTTATTTTAGGTTTTAGAATAAATTTGTTTGTAATATTTGCGGTGTTGTCAAAAATAGATTGGATATTCTTTTGAGTCAATAAAAGATGTACTTTCATAAAACGGATATTTTCACGAGTCGATATGAATACAAATGGAAAGTGGATATTTTTAGAAAGGTCATATCGAAAATTTATAAACTTTATAAATGCGTAAAAAAATCTACTTTTATTATCAAACTTATGATAAAATGTAGAAAGAATACGATAAGTGTCGGTTCTAACGGTCAACATTTACGATTATTGAGTCAACTTTGGTGTGTCGGGTCACTAAAAGACGAAATACACTAAAAGACAAAATATTTTCAAAGATGTGTCAAAATGTTGAGACTTGTCAAAACCTATAACTTTCAAAAGCGTATGTTTTGAAAAGATACGCCATGTTCTACTCATGCTCGGTATAGATGCAACTCTTGCGTTAAGCGTTATTCGTTGTACATTATTCTAAAACGACCCATATATGCTAGGTTGTCGCCAGTACCGTGAGATTCGTTTTTGCTTGATTGATTTCTTTTGAACCACAACTCGCATAAGGTGAGTTCATAGCTTTGGACTTTTACTCATTTTGAATAAATGTTTTTATAACTTTGGGGTGAGAAACATTGCTTGTTTTTAAAATCAGACACAAGTACTTTCATGAGAATTTTTCCCTGTTTACGTGTTGCCTAAGTAGCGCTAGACCTCCTATTGCCCAAAACTATCATGAACTGTTAATTTCTTGACCGGAGGACCGGTTGAGGGAGCGCGAGTGAATAAATAGATCTATTGGGACTAATTATCCCTATCCGGGTAAGTCGCACTTACTACCCACGGGTCGCCCGGATTTTATTTAATCGGCAAATATGTCATGTCGCATGTAAGATAGGAAATCTTAGGTCAGATTTCCTCTAGGGCAATGCAACCTATAGGTATATGAAAGCTATGTCTCAGAATTAGCATTGTGTCATGAGCTTAGTGCAACGTAAATATCTTTTATGTGAAGTTGTATTTGTTATAACTGTCGCATGCCTGTAAAATCTTGTGGTCCACTATTACATCAAATTAAACCTATGAATTCACTCAACTTTATGTTGACCGTTTTAAGCATGTTTTTCTCAGGTGCTTAGCTTGGAAGATGTTGCTTGATCTATATGAAGTCTAATTGCCCGAACCAGTTTTCAGATTTCATCTATGTTATCTTAAATACCGTTGTTGAACTTATTAAAGCTTCCGCATTTTAACTTTTGAATCTTTTAAATTTGATTGATGTAAACTTATTATTATTTTAAATTTATGCAATGGTGTTTATTTTTAAAACGTACCCTTAGAGGTCGTTCTTTATGCTTTGTAATTGAGATGCTCAACAACGTCACGCCTTCGGACACGTATTCCGCCCAGGGCCCGTTTGGGGGTGTGACACTCTTCATGTTTTAATGATGACAAACATGTAACTTATAACACATAACGTAAAGTGCTTAAGTTACTCGTGATCACAAATCATCAATGCATTCATACGACAACATCTCTCGACGTCTCAAGTCTGCCTCAATGAAGTTTTCACCCGACATAAATCACTTAAGGTATGAATAAATAAATGCTTAATTTATTTTATGATCAAAAATTTTTTTATTCAACCGTACATTTTTTATAAAAAATTGTCACAAATATTTTTATAACTTTTACAAAACATTTTTTAGTTTTAAAAAAATGTTTTATCAAAATAAATATTTGAATTTAAATTTTCTACCTAAAAACGGCTAGAAATGTTCCAGAAAACTCCTCCCACAGAAAAGACAAAAAAGGGAGCGTCAAGCTTGGGCGGCCCCCTTAATTATAACGGTCGGCCCCTTTAATTTTAAGGGGACTGGCACCCTAATTAAGGTGACCGTCCACGTGGTTTTTTTTGTCTCAGCCTGCCTATAAATATTGGACTATTCCCCACTAATTTTTTAACCTTTTGCACACACTTTTTTTCTATTCTAAATCAGTTTATACTCTCCTTTCAATCCTTTGATCATTTAATATAAAGTATTTGTTTCCATGTGATTCAAGCTTATTCCTAGAAGTGCAAGAGAAGAACTCTCGTTATCATTAAGATACGAAGTTATGTAGTTTATTTAGTGCATTCGTGACATGTCTTACATTTACAATGTATAGATCGAGTCTATATATTTCAAACTTATATAATAGTTAGATCGTGGTAATCATGGTGTGTATAGTTGTTAGATCGTGGTGATCTTAGTAAGTAGTATTAGATTGGTGTGATCAAGGTAGTGTCTAGTTTAATTGAAGTGAAGTTGTGAAGTATAAAAAAGTTGTGAAGGGTAGAGAAGTCATGAAGTTGAAGTGAAGTTGTGGAGTGAAGAACAAGTCGTGTGGTGAAGCCAAGTTGTGAATTGTCGTGACGTGGTGTGTTGTGTTGTGATAGATTAGTTCTAGCTAAGATTAGAACTCAACATTTCGCTTAGTGTCAGAAATTGATGTAAGCTAAGTCGTGTACGGTTTTCTGTGCCTAAAGGGAGCTTGTTGACCAGTGAAGTAACTCTCGAGTTGGGTACTCGGGGAGTGGAGTAGGGCGAAGAGGTGCTTCATGACCGAACCACTTTAAATCATCGCGTCTAGTTTTCATTTCCTTTTACCTTTCGCCTTACATTTTTAATTACGCTATTGCTTTACACTTATACTTGCATTATATCTATATGTATGTGAATGGTTGCTTATATTGTTTGGATGATAATTGTACCATAGATATAAGTTAATATTATGATTATGCTATAGTGAATATAAATGTTGTATACACACTTTTTACATTGCGTCTAACTTGATCGGCAATTTGATACGAAACATTTTAAATTTTTAAATGGAAACGTATTCACCCCCCTCTACGATTTTCACAATTGGTATCAGAGCCACGTCGCTCTAATTTTCAAAACAAATGGTTTTAAAAACCGAGTACGATCTATGTATCAAATTACCCATGAAGGGGGATTAAATATGAAAAGGGTTTTGTTGCTTAACTTGTATTAGTTTTGTTGATTAATACACTAATTATACTAGGTCGAGGTAAAAATAATGCTTAAAATAAGTGTTATATGTTCGGTATTAAATTCAGAAAGTTGTACACCTTTTTGCAAAGTCAGTAAACAATTTTATACAAAAAATAAAAAATTTGAGTGTCAGATAGCCAGTCCCCTTAAAGTGTATGGGCAGCTTCCTTAATTCCTGGCGGGCCCCCTTATATTTAAGGGGACCACCTGTCCTAATTCGGCAGATGTTTTCAGAACTTTAAAAAAATTTCACTATAAAAATCAACGTAGTCCGTATGTCACACCCCGTAAATTTCAGGTCATAATTTTAACCTGTACGTGCATTATTTTGACTTTTATAAGTTACGTGGTTAATTTGACATAAAGCAAGGAAGTTATCTCGCGCACACTGAAAAATGTCTTTGAACGCACACCTACTCTAGACTAAGTGTAGTCTACTTATAACATATTATTATTTTTACTTTAAATAATTATTATTCTTATAATTTTTTTAGTATTTTCACCGGGTTAATCTCTTTATAAAAAAAAAAAAAAAATTTAGTTACTCTAACAAGTATGTTTTAAATGTCATAAATATATTGCAAAGTCATGTACTTTTACATTTTGATTATTTCGTATAATGTTTGTTTATTCGAGCATATTATTCAAAGATTATTAAAGCCCGAAGGTAAGCCTAAGGAAAAGTCCAGAAAAATGGGCTTAAACTGAGGTCCCATTTTTTTGAGCCTGTAAAGCCAAAAACACCTTTACCCTAAAATATTCCACAATAAAGGACTAACAACATATTAACTCTGTTTGATACGCCTCGCTTTTACTCAACCACCAAATATTGAGATATAAAAACACTACTCAGTTTTATCTTATCTTTTGATAACTTCAAACGTCGTAAATACAAATCACTTTAACAAACCTGACGTACACACTCCTTCTATTGATACATCCAAAACATATTACACAAACCCACAAATGACAAGCCACTCAAATTCAATGATCTGTGACCCACGAAAAGATTTGTTCTACTCTTGTTTCTTGAATTCGAAACTTATGGCTTCAAGGTAGGTTTCACTTCTAGTTTATTTCTTGTTTTTCTTTTTGTTGTTAACTCGAAAGATAAAACTCAACAAAGGGATGAACGATTTTGATTTTGCTCCTTGTCTAATTTTCGTATATCTCTTTTTGTTGTTGTTTTGTTTTTGTTATAAATCAAAACAAAGAAGAAGATTAGTGTTGAGGTTCACTTTTTACGTTGAGTGTCGTACGAGTTCCGACAAGTTGGGTCTAGACGAGCTTTCCGATGATAAGCGTTTTTCCGTAGAAAGGGTATAGACATCCGACGAAGTGGGTTACGTGAGCTTTGTTTCATCGATCTAAATAGCGTTTAAGGTATTTAATATTATCTGTTATATATACTTATTAGAGGGTTAAGAAATTGTTGAGTCGTGCATCGTCGGAGACGAAAACAAAATTCATGTTTTTACTAAGATGGTGATGCTTTGGTTTAAGTATATTAAATGAATAAATTAATAATAGAAACAATAAGAAATAAATCTATGTAATGGACTATGCGACAAATCCGTACACTGGCATTCTTATGTGCGTTAGATAGCATGCTATTTTGAACTGATTTGCAAGACAGCCCCTATAGTTTTATTATATGACATAACTGGCCCTTAAAGGTTTGCTAGCTAATGCTAATGACCCCTAAAGTTTGTTAAGCATGTAAAACATTCAAATGAACATTTAGTTTATGCTTTATGGCCTAACTAAGTATGTCTAGCAAATTTATTATTCTATTACAGGTGTCGAGTTTTAAAATAAATGTGTAAACGGTATAAGCTACGATGGGTTCATTGCAAAGCCAATCACTCCCCATACTCAGGGTCCGTTTGGTTTGAGGGGTTAGGAGTGGGATTTGGGGATGATAGAAGAAAAGTGTTGTTTGATTTGTTTGTATGGGTCTCACAAATAGGATTGAGTACCATATTTTATAGCTATGTGGAATTCTTACTTTTTGGTGTATTTTTTTTCTAAGTGTGCTCTTTTTAAAAATCAACCAATCATGGCTTTTTTTTCTCATTTTTACAATTATAAAATTTTAAAATTTTAAATTACATTCATTTATAATTATATATATATCATATATTATGTTTCTCTCTCTTCATTTAATACAAAACTTATACTAAATCTAAATCCAAAATTTAAATTCAAATCCAAATCATAATCATAAACTCATCTACAAACCAAACGAGCCCTCAATAAAACAATATTTTCTTAACAGAAATCGTAAACGCCAAAAATACTTATGTTAACAAACTAAATAAGAGAAACTCAATTACCATAGTTAAACAAAGTATGCTATTTGTTTATACACCAGACGATCAAAATTAAGTTTGCAATAACATTCGTTTTTTCCACCATATTCCCCTCTAACCTCATCATAAGATATCTCTTCAATGGTATCTCATCTCACCTCCTCACCTCTCTGAAACAAACAAAAAATAAATTAGAAAAATATCAAAACATTTAGTCCAATTAGTCCAAACAATAAAAATAACCAGAAAGAAAGCTGATATTATGTCGGTAGTTCTAAAATCATGATAAATGCTTACCATTACTCCACATAAGTATCCAAGCCTTCATGGAGCTCACTCAGCTTGGGTAGCATTTTAAGTGCTTATCAAGAGTTCTACTCCCTTTATCTTATCTCGAATTTCCATCTCACTACTACGAATTTTATTGTCTTCTAAAATTATTCTCAAACGAGGTGCAATTAAGTTTATCAAAAATATGTTGTCATCCCACAGATGTGATGTCCGGTCTCCACCAAGAGAAGGGTCAGTTTTGAAAGGAAGACCTGGATATTAAGAGTAAACATCAATTTACTGCACGCGCATGCTAAATACAATACATTTGTAAACTCTCAATGCATACAGCATTCCATGTTTGTTGTGAAAATAATTACCTTCAAATACTTCACAAATCGGCCGAATAACGAGTATAGGTCGTCTATTCAAACTCATTTTGGATATCATAATCCAAACAGAAGTTGAACTCTGTGGCAACAAATGTTTAAGAAGCTTTTCTGAATCCCCATCAAGCATACTAATGCACAAAATGCTGATTTCGGGAAGCATATCAAAAAACTTTGACACCGAAGTTTCAAGCATTGTTAGAGAACGAGGTGCCAACACTTCTCTAAGATCCTGGAAAAACAAATCATGGATTAGCTTCTGTTTGTTTTGCAACAAGAGGATAATTTCTCAAAAATGCTCAGTTTCC
>BQNB010109906.1:0-22657 GCA_026074375.1 Tanacetum coccineum
CAATTCCAACAACAGTTTTCACCATCTCCATCTCCTTAATATGGATCAATTCATCCCACACAACATTACTCAACTACTTTTGGTATAGAATCAAGTATATTTGCTATTGTAGGTTCTAAGTATGTATCGTGGAAGAAAACGGAAGAATACACGAAGATTTAAAGCTTAAATGAAGAAATTACTAAAGATAAAGATCTCCCGACACCTGTTCACTGTTTTGGTCATAACTCGGTCATACGAACTCCGTTTGATGCGATTCTGGTGGCCACGCGAAGAGAATTCAATTATCTATAACTTTAAAAAAGGCCAAGTGCTAAAGTTGCAGAAAGTGCGGCGGTTTTACCCAAAGTGCGGCGCACTTTTCAGTCTGTTGAAAAATTAAAGGCAATTAAATGTTAAGTGCATTTGTGCGGTGCACAAATAAGTTTGTGCGGCACACTTTGGCCCCTAAAAAGCCTATAAATACCCTCCTTGGCTCCCTTATTTCACACACTCTCACCCTCAAACCCCCAATTTGTTTGGAACCATTAGAATAGGTGTTTTTGGTGATCTTGGCTTGACAAACCAAGGATCCAAACACCCCTTCAAACCACCATCACCACCATCGACTACCACCACTCTCCACCATCAATTTCTAGATTTTAATCCATCCAAGGAAGTAGCATTGAAGTGTAATTCGAATCTATAAGCGATTGTGACAGAATTGTTCATAGTTTTTGGGTTTTGCTTTGAATATAATAAAGTATTCTTGGGAAATTCTTGTGAAATCACTATCATTTGCTCTTGGAATTTGGTATAATCTTGTTTATCCTTTGAATATGATTATTATTGAATTGTTTGAGTTCATAATGTGTTTTGTTACTTCTTTGATTATGGAGTAGTAATCTTGTGTTTGTTTGGGCAATATGTGATCTTGGATATGGAGCGTTTGGATATGTGTTTATTGAAATGGTTAAACATGATTTTCTAAGTGTAAAGGCCGAAAGGATACTTATAAACTTATGTTTTATCATTCCACTTATTATATTAGTTATAATAACTTATAAAGGCCGAAAGGATTTGTTGTTATTAATCGATATAATCACTAGTTATATTTAAAGGCCGAAAGGATTTATAACTTGTGATATCTTTATTCTCTAAACTTATAAACACTATCCTAAACACTTCATTGTCTTAGTGATCATTGCCTAAACAAACATACTTTAATCATTTGCTTGAATCATCCTTTAATCCGTTATATGCAATATCCGATATATGCATGATTTGGTTAATTTGATCCGTGACAATCTTATTAACCTTAGCACCTTAATTACAAACTATGAAGACTTCAATTCCCGTGGAACGACCTGGACTTACCTAAAGCTATACTATACACGAACGGGGTATACTTCCTGAGTGTTGTGTTTTTAGTAAAAATCGGTATTTCTAGTATTATAAATTTAAAGCTTGGAAAACACACATCAAGTTTTTGGTGCCGTTGCCGGGGAATTGTTTAAGTTTTTATAGTTTGTTGCTCATTTCTGGTGCTATTTTGTTTCTCAAAAAAAAAATTCAAACTCGCCGTACCGTTTTCTGGCAAACGGAAACCAAAAATTATTTTTCTCCAGGAAGTACGCCGCACATCCTATTTGTGCGCCGGTTTTCCTAAAAACCCAGAAAGTACGCCGTACTTTAACCAAGTACGCCGCACTTTCTGCAAATTTTCACAAACAGAATCTTATTTCAAAAACCAAAACCAAAACCCTCAATCTGCTAGTCTTAGGTTCTATAATCGTTTGGAATTATATTTTATCTGATTATATGCCCTGTGTATTTGTAATTATGTAGTTTATCATAATATTCGAAAAAAAACATAAAATTTCCAGAAAAGTCAGCGCACTTTTCCTAAAGTACGTCGTACCTATCCAAAAAAATAAAATCTTTTTATTTATTTATCCTTATTTGCTATATATAATTTAATATATATATATATATATATATATATAAATCTATAAAAATAAAAAAAATATATGAAAATAATTTATTTTATTTTGAATATTATCCTATTAGCCTTAATTATATATATAAAAATGTCTTTTTGCAAAATGCTTAACGTATGTATAAATCCCATATCTTTCAGAAAACAACTAGTAAGTCTAATATATAAATTAAATAAAAATTTAATAAAAAGGTCTTGTAAATTTAAAATTATCCAAAAAGAATCCATTCAGATCGAATCACACAAATCTTCCACCGAACATCCTATCGTTAATGAATTTATCATCATAAATATACCTGAAGAGGATGTCGAACCAGAACCAAATTTACCGCTCCAAGAAATAATAATCCTCGATCCCGATGATCAACCTATGTGGGAAAGTGCTAAGACTGTAGCACCGACTCCTAATTCTGCCATTATTCAACTCGATGTTGATGAAAACTTTGTTATCAATAGTACTCACTTAAAAATGATTTCGGAAAATAAATTCGATGGTATTCAGCGGGCCGATCCGCATGACCATATCCGTGAATTCCTCGCAATCTGCGACATGTTTAAATATGGTGAAACTCAAAGTGAAGCTGTCAAGCTCTTGATATTTCCCTATTCCCTATCCGATAAAGCTAAAACCTGGTTTAACGAACTTAATGAAGAGTCTATAACATCGTGGGAACAAATGAGAAAAGCTTTTATAAACAAATTCTTTCCACCTTCGTTATTTAACCGTCTTTTACTTGAAATCAAAAATTTCTCTCAACTCGTATGTGAAAGTCTAACCGAAGCTTGGTTACGACTCAAGAGCATGCTTCGAAAATGTCATGGGCACGGTCTGACCAAAGGAGTTATTATTCAAATATTCTATCACGGTCTAGACGAACCCACTCAGGCAATCCTGGACGTAACAGCTGGAGGAATCTTCCTCTACAAAAGTCCAAATCAAGCTTTTCAACTTCTTGAGGACAAAGTCCTTTTCAACCATGATTGGCCCATTAAATCTAAAAATGAACATCATCAAAAATCTGTTGCTTTCGCCGATGGAAGTAATAGCAATAATGATAAATTTCAATTAATGGAAAAATTGGCATCTCTAACTATAAAATGGGTTTCTCAATTTATAAGCTTAATGAAGAATTGAAATATGCGTGAGAAAATATAATGAGCTTAGAAAATGGAAACGTTCTTAAAAACCACCTGAACGCTCGCCGTTGTGTGAACGTCTATGAAGTAAAGTCATCAATCTGATAGATCTCAAAAACTGAAATTCTCATGATTCGTACTCTCACCAATCCCTTCATAATACTAATGATTTCAAAAAATCGCTCACAGAATTAAACAATGATGTGAAAAATGATCTCGAAGATTTCAAAAGATGTATCCGTAGCATGAGAACCGTTTATGATAAACTTTTTGATCAAGACGATGGTAAAACCACTGGTGTTTTACCTAACAAAAAGTCTAAACCTATCAACCAAGAACCTCAATCTAAAACAGATTTTGAAAAATTAATGACTAAATTCTTAGATGATCAAAGAGTTACAAGTATGTTTTTCAAGAACAACGTTAATGATATAATTTTAAAAATAAAGCAAATGAAAGAATTTCCAAATTAAAATTAAATAAGATGGAAGCAATTGGATGAGTGGTAGAAATCTCAAAACATATCTTCAGAACAAACCGATAGGACTGAACCACAACCTCCTCCTCAAGCTCACACCGAGCAAGTGAATGCCGTATTCACCGGGAGTAGAAAGTCCGATGATCCTTCAAAAATTCTAAAAGATCCACCACCTCCTATTATCGTTAACAATAAAACTGAAAAAGATAAACCTATTAAAACATCGAAAGGAAACTATCACGTGGTAAAAGCAAATGAATATCCATTCCGTGAATATATTCTAAAAATACCATATCCTTAAGCTTTAAGAGTGGATCATTCCCACTTAAACCGTATCATTAAGGAATTTTAAATCAAATAATAATAGTAATAAGTAGTAATAGTAAATAATAATAATAATAAACCTATAAAAAACTAAAACTAATATATATATATATATATATATATATATATATATATATATATATATATATATATATATATATATATATATATATATATATATATAACAAAAAAATTGCAGTTTGATAAGTTTGATGTGCATGGGCCCGTGTATTTCTTACTCGATTTCTGCATCCAAAAAGAAATTTATCGAACTTTGTGGGTGTGTTCGCTGGAAACCCTCACGAGACTATAACTCGTCCACTCGGGACACCGAGGGGTTTAAAGGCTTGTTGCATACGCTAAATGCAACTGTGGTGCCTACGAAAGTGCGCTTTTGTATTTAATGTTTTTCTTGTAGTTGTGTTTATTATGCAGATTAAATAAAACAGGTGGAGCTTGGATTGGTGGTTGGCATTTTACACTTGGAGACTTATATAATTGGAGTATTATATTACATGTGGTAGAATACACATGCTTGGCGCTTCGTTTCGCGCCATATCCTTCATAATTCAGCCAAGCACTTATGAGCCCCGGGAAGTTTCAATTTATGCATAATGCTCTACTTAAGTGCAAAACTAAAAAAAATGTAATGGAATTACTCAAGGACAGCTCCAACGTAGCTATATCTCTCTATGCCCCGGGAAGTACCGTTTTCCCTTAATTTTCCCTATTTTCTATATTTATCAGTTCTCACATTGAGGGCAATGTTCAACTTAAGTGTGGAGGGGTAGCAAATAGGAAAAATTAATCATGTCCCTCCATGTTTGCCCTGCAATCTGGCCACATTTTTCAACTGATATTTTCTGAAAAATGTAAAAATTAATTTATTGCTTTTCCAAAAAATTTAAAAATGCATACTCTTAGTAAGGCAAATCCAACTGGATTGACATTTTAACTAGCACAAAATCAACCCACTTAAATTGTAAGGTTCGCCTCTTGATCTTAAGGAATTCGGGTATCCATCTTTGATACCTAAGATAATTGATGCCTTTAGCTTGTTCGAGTTAAGGAGTGAGCAATCATATGTATCTATTCCATCGTTATGGATGTGTATATGTGGTTTTGTCGCCTTTTCTGGAGCATTGGTATTGGTTGAAAATTATATGAGTGGGCCGGTAATTTAGTAGCTCCAGAACTTGTGCTTGATCATCATTTACTAGACCACAGTGAGGTTAATTTATAGACAAAGTCGTATGATAAGAGGTGAAATAAATCCCTATGCAATCATGTATCTGCAGCACTCGCTTTTAGTGTTGAGATCCCCAAAGTATCCCAAGAGCAAGAAAAATGTGCTCAATGAAGAAGAAGTTTTGTGCCAGCCTTAGTTATCGCAGTGCAATGATTTCTTCTCTCGAGGTGGCATATCATTCTTAAGACTTAGGCGTTACATCATCCTAAGACCTAGACACATTAATTCTGTCACAATTAAAGCATCCGCATAAAGCATCCTTATTTGCTGATTATAATCTATCTTAGGGATTAAAGCAATGGTGATCTTGTTAAACCCTAGCTCATAGAGACTTTACCCACTTACCGCTTAATGGCAATTTATACACTAGTAGTCCACTTGTCCAACTATCCAATGGAATCAGAACGTTACTTGTTGAATTATCTAGGTCACCTGCTAGTCAACACGATCAATAAACCATTGGCAATATCCAATTAACTAGTTAAGCCCGAAGCGTATCCTAGACACAGACTTAGAAGGACAATATTTGTGTAACTATTATTCTAGATGTATAAATTACTATATGGAGAGCTATCCCGGACTCTAGATCTGCTTGGTCCGCTTCACTAGATCCAGTTGAATGATAGGTCGCATACAAAAGCGCGTAAACAAGTATAAATTGATAAACATAAACAAGCACTCAACGATAAATCAAGAAATCGAGATAAACAAATACCAAACATTCAGATCTTCATAATAATGGCTAATACCCGAAGGTATTAGCCTTCAAACGTCATAATAAATACAAGAGCAATTATTTAGCCAAGGTAAACTAACCGAGTTAACGAATGATACCAAAAACTGAATGATTACTAAAGTATATGGAATTACACGTTGTCTCCTATGGAATTGATAGCGTTGCTCGACCTCTTCTGCTCTTTTTCTCTTCTGAAAATCGACTTTTGTGGTTTAGGTATCGAGAATATGATTTAGCACACTTAAAACTCGTTTTTGGGTTTTACAGTTATAAGGTCTGGAAGTCGGTTGGATACGGCGTATCCAAGTGTTGGATACGGCGTATCTAAGTGTTGGATACGGCGTATTGGGGATTTCTTGGAGTAGGGACCACGCTTAATATCTTCTAGAATATTATATTGATTCCATATATTGAATACGGCGTATTGAGTATCTCTGGATACGACGTATTGAGCTTTATTCCTCTGTGGTCTTTGGTGAGTGCAGGCATGGATACGCCGTATCTTCCTTGATGGATATGGCGTATTGGTCTTCAGAATAGTAATCTTCAAAATATCTTCATTTAAGTTCCAGAATGCGTGCCTTTTGCTAACTTTCACCAATTACTCCATAATTACTACAATTCTCAAATATAAACGTTTAAGTAACAATTCTTTGCAATAACTATACAAAATGGGTTAATAACATGGGATAAATGATGCAATAAAATAGACGTTATTTTATGTCATCAGCTGGTCATTCAAGGATTTAAACAAAAGTCAGGGATAGACTACTTTGATACTTATGCTCCAGTGGCACGTATCAGTACCATAAGACTACTGATTGCTATGACATCAATTCACAATCTGATTATTCATCAGATGGATGTGAAGACAGCTTTCTTGAATGGTGAATTGGATGAGGAGGTCTATATGAACCAACCTCAGGGCTTCATCATGTCTGGCAATAAAAATAAGGTGTGTAAACTGATTAAGTCTCTATATGGGCTAAAACAAGAACCTAAGCAATGGCATCAAAACATTGATGAAGTGGTTTTGTCTAATAGTTATTTACATAACCAAGCTGACAAATGTGTATATAGCAAATTTTGATGAATCTGGTAAAGGAGTCATCATTTGCCTATATGTTGATGATATGCTGATTTTTGGCACTGACCAAGTTCAAGTTGATCTAACAAAAGAATTTTAATCATCAAGATTCTCTATGAAGGACATGGGGGAGGATGATGTTATCCTGGGTATAAGGATTGAACATGAAAGTAATGGTATAGCAATTTCTCAGTCTCATTATATTAAGAAGATACTGAAGAAATTCAATTACTTTGATTGCACTCCAGTTAGTACTCCTATGGATACAAGTGAGAAGCTAATACCCAATAATGGTCAGACTATGTCTCAACTTGAGTATTATAGGGTGATTGGCTGCTTAATGTATGCCATGACTTGTACAAGTTCTGACATTGCATTTGATGTGGATAAACTGAGCATGTATACTAGTAACCCTGGTACTCAGCATTGGCAAGCAATTCAGCGGGTACTGAAGTACTTGAAGAAAACCATGGACTATAGATTGATGTATACTGGCTATCCTTCAGTGTTGGAAGGTTACACTGATGCAAGCTGGATCAGCAACACTGAAGACAATTCGTCTACAAGTGGCTGGGTATTCCTGCTTGGTGGTGGTGCAATTTCTCGAGCTTCCAAGAAGCAAACTTGCATTAAACAATGGAGTCTGAATTTGTGACTCTAGCAGCTGCTGGTAAGGAAGTTGAATGGTTGAAAAATTTGCTCCTTGAGGTTCTATTGTAGGTCAAACATGTAGCACCTATTTCTATCCGCTGTGATGTTGCTGCTACATTGGCAAAGGCTTATAGCCAGATGTACAATGGGAAGTCTAAACACTTAGGTGTCAGGCATAACATGATTCATGAGCTGATCACGAATGGGGCGGTATCTATAGAGTTTGTAAGGTCTCAACAAAACTTAGCTGGTCACATTGATGAAGGGGTTGGCTAGAAACTTGGTTATAAAGTCTTCTGAAAGGATGGGATTAAAGTCCAACTAAGTCGCTGAATGCTAGGACACCCAACTCCCTGCTGAGGAAACTTGGCAGATAAGTTCAATGTGGAAAGCTGAACGTTTAGTAGACTGAAGCACATGTATTTATAGGGGTGAACATCGGGTCGGAACCGACAAAAACCGACTTGAAATCGAAACCGAGTTAAGATATTTTGCAAACCAAGAACCGAACCGACAAAACCGTATATAAACCAAAACCGAACCGAATACGCTCGGTTCAGCTCGGTTCGGTTTAGTAGTTCGAACCTACTAAATGTCGGGTTTGAGCCGAACCGAACCGAAACCGAACCGAAACCGAAACCGACTAAACTGAAATACTAATCCAAAACCGAAAACAGAACCGAATACGCTCGGTTCGGAGCAAAGGGCGTGGTTTGATTTTTTCTTTGTCTACTTTCATCTTGTAATGTTTATACAGCTCGTTCAAAGTAGATTTCACACGTTTCACAACTTGCCCTCTTTTAGAGAGGTCCTCGTCATCACTTTCAAAGAATTCCTCCTTATTTCTTCAGGTTCACCATAAATCAATCCCAAACAATATTTAAGATAATGCAATTTGTTTCGCGGATCTAAAACCAATGCAACATGCAGCAAAAAGTTCATATTATCCAAATTATCTCAATATTTGGCGTATTTATCTTTCATCGACAAGGCCATTTTTTTCATCAGTATGTTCACACTTTGTGATTATTGGTGCAATTAGCATGTTTACAAGCTCACCAAAAACAAATTGTTGTAACATTTTAGAACCTGAAACTCTTCTTTGTGGAATTGAAAAGATCCTCAAATACCGCTATTATTGACCTTGCATATTCCCAGTCATCGTCCTCTGGATCTCCTAAAATTATATCATTCTTTTTTCGCTTTCTACTTCTGGTACTAACTTGTTTAAACGTTGTATAAGCTTTACACTAACTACTGATGCCTAATAATGGTCAGGCTGTATCTCAACTTGGGTATTCTAGGGTGATTGGCTGCCTAATGTATGCCATGAATTGTACAAGGCCTGATATTGCTTTTGTAGTGGGTAAACTAAGCATGTATACTAGTAATCCTGGTACTCAGCACTGGCAAGCAATTCAGCGGTACTAATAAGTACTGAATGAAAACCATGGAATTTAGTTTAATCACTATACGGTTAGCCATTCAGTGTTGTAAGGTTACACTGATGCAAGCTGGATCAGCAACACTGAAGACAATTAGTCTACAAATGGCTGGGTAGTCCTGCTTGGTGGAGGTGCAATTTCGTGGGGCTGCCAAGATAACATTCTTTTTAACTTCCACTGGTTTAAACAATGGAATCTGAATTTGTGAGTTAGCTGCTTCTGGTTAGGTAATGTGCCAGATAGTGGGGGAGTGCGTTCGAAACGGGCAAAGGACAACGGGTGATAGAAATTCAATCACGTCGTTCCCAGCCCCCACTAATGTAGTTTTAGCGCTCTCCTCAGACGCTGTATCGTACCCTCGCCCTCGCCACTTCTGCCTTCCACACCACATGACACGCCAACTACCCTCTTGATGAATGATTGAGAAATCATGATCCGTTGTGTATTCCCTTTCACGTGCGTCGTGCACACACCTATCAAACACCTATTTTATATAATGCTATGATAGTGTTGCTACATTGGCAAAGGCTTATAGCCAAATGTACAATGGGAAGTCTAGACACTTAGGTGTCAGGCATAGCATGATTCGTGAGCTTATCACGAATAGGGTGATATCAATAGAGTTTGTGAGGTCTCAACAAAACTTAGTTGATCACTTGACGAAGGGACTGGCTAGAGACTTAGTTATAAAGTCTGATGAAGGGATGGGTTTAAAGTCCAACTAAGTCGATGAATGCTAGGATACCCAACTCCATACTAAGAAAACTTGAGCTCAGTTCGTCCGGTCGGGTGGATTTTCGGTTCATTTTGCTCAGCCCTATGTATTTACATATTATCCCAAGGATATGCTTGGAACCTGCTGAAAAGGAGGATGAAGTTGTTAACTTCTTAATGGTTAATTTCTTTGAAAAAGTGCTTAGTAAGAGCATGAATAAAAAGGAACTACCTATGTAAATGTTGAGGTTTTGCCGCCTCAGGGAGCATGGACTTTGGCTTTTACAACATTTATGAATTGGATATGGACACATGACTTTTATAGTGCCAGGAGCGTTTAAGTGTTTGAAAACTTGTGTGTATTTACCTTCAGGTACTCAAATGGGTTGAAGGGTTCAATTCTTAGAACACTCTGATTCTCAAATATTTGAACGTGTAATTACTAAGATGGAAATTCAATCCTCAGGACATTTTCATTTATGCACTTGTTTGTTTGATGTTTATTTTTCATGCAAAGGAATTGTACTAAATTGGAGAGGATTATTGGAAATTTAGTTTAATTGTAGGGTTCAGTTCATACCTGGTAATGAGACTAGAGGTACGGAGAGTACACCCAAAGGTCACTGAACACTCTGACTCTGATAGTGGTTAAAAGGAATTCATGTCGCTGATGAACTTCAGCGAGTTCACTCTTCAGTGAGTAACTCTGGACTGAAGGATATTCATCAGTCTGATGGCTTTAGCGTAAGCTGAAGGATACCATTAGGGAAAAATCCATGAAAGAAAGTATCCTCAGCGGGTTAACTCATTAGTGGGTTGTTTAAGTATTGAACTCTCAGCGAGTGTGCTCCTCAAAGGGCTAGTTGATGATTTAGGACACTGAATGAATAACACTATGGATTGAATTCAATAACTTGTAACTGATTTGACCGTTTCTTATGGTAAGTTAAAATCACATTTAATGATCATATTAATGGATCGTGTAACCACTAATTTTTGAAATCAAGGAGGCTAATTATGGATGAGATTATATCTCCTATAATCTCTCATAATTCTTTGACCAAGGACTTGAGTACTCTCCTATAAATAGTAGATCATAACTGCATGAAGAACACATAGAAAACCTAAACACTTAAATGCGTAAGGGTTCTTGATTGGTGCCTCAAACAAGAACATACATTTGGTCTTATTCCAAGTAGATATTCGTGATACCCAGGCAATAGGGTCGAATAGTTTACTTTGAAAAGTGATTACACGATTCCAAGTGATATCCGGTAACCATCTTTGATACGTAGTTAGGTTATTGATTATCTTTACTATGTTCTGGGCTCACCAAGGTCCACCAACAAGATGTGAAGAAAACTTAAAATGAGAAAGATGATAAATAACTATAACTACACATTTGTGATGTATCATTTTGTATTAGATGTATGACTAATCTTTTAGACGCACTAAACATAATAATACGGAGTAGGAAATAATTAGAAAAAAAAATGAAAGCAAAACATTATATACATATACTATATTTGGGTTAAAACTACGTCGTTTTGACCATGCTTGCTACAGTAGCTACAGTAACCGGCCCATTGGGCTCTCACTTTGGGCCGGCCCATTTGACTTTTTTAAAAGTAGTCAACTTAAAAAAAATAAAATTGCTCGGCATAAAATAGAAATTTTTTATACAAAATTACTGATTTATTCATATCAAAAATTATTCGCGTCATGAGGCCCAACACATAAGCTCATATAAAAAAAACTATTAAACATGAGACCGAAAAAATAAACCCGCTAAAAAAAATTGCTCAGCACAAAATAAGAAAAAAAAAATTATAGATTTATTCAGATAAAAAAATACCCACGACATTACGCCCGCCCAACACATAAGCCCATATAAAAAAAAGTATTAAACATGAGACCGAAAAAATAAACCCACACAAAATAAAAAATATAAACAAATTGCTCAGCACAAAATAGGAAAAAAAATATAGATTTATTCAGATAAAAAAATACCCACGACATGACGCCCAACACATAAGCCCATATAAAAAAAACTATTAAATATGAGACCGGAAAAATAAAGCCGCACAAAAAAAAAAGTCTTTGGACCAAAAAAGGTGGAACGAAAACTATGTGTGTTTGGCCAAAACCAAAACTTTTTTTTATTTTTGAACCAAAAGTGAGGAAAATGCACAAACAACAAGGACCAAAAAGGTACTTAACTCAAAAAACTCATTTAACATGAGCCGGAAAAAAATAAACCCGCACAAAATAACAAATATAGAAAAATTTGCTCCTGCCACAATTTAGGAAAAAAAGTATTGATTTATTCAGATAAAAAAATACCCACGACATGACGCCCAACACATAAGCCCATATAAAAAAAAATATTAAACATGAGATCGGAAAAATAAAGCCGCACAAAAAAAAATTTTAACGCCCCCCGCCATCAACGTGCGGGCAAAATCTGCTTAAAAAAACACCCACATCTATGATAAAAGAAACACCGCCGCGCAGCAACGCGCGAGCAACTATGCTTGTTACTCACTATGACACAAAGCTCCTTTAATACATTCACATTTAAGCTAAAAAAAGTATTATATTACAAGGTCTGAGTCAAGCTAAAAAAAGTATTATATTACAAGGCCTGAGCTCGTCTGTAGGTTCAGGTCTTATAATATAAGGCATAATAAAAAGTGCATATTTATCTTTAGATATATAACATAAATTATAGGGGTGTTTGGATAAGCTTATTTACCGGGCTTATGGATTTATTTGAACCTAATATACTTTTTTATAGATTATAAGGTTATCAAGTTGAGTTTATGATCTTATATAAGCTATTAGCTCAAGTTGATAAGCTAATAAACAAAAACAAAATCTAAGTTTATGAGCTTTTTCAATTTCAAATAAGCTCACAAGCCCGAAAATAAGCTAATCCAAACACCCCCTAACGACCTATTCAAAAGCAAATGTTCCGAGATTTTCATTCAAATTAAAGAACTAGTGAGAAGGTGCTTGAAAATTGCATTCTTTCTAAGGTTTGTGAGCACATTCACGAGAGCTTCAAAATTGTTTTTCTGGGTGGTAAGGTTTATTGGCGTGCGCGGGGCAAGTAAGTTCTAGGGTGGATCATGAATTCGAAAGAGGAGGAGGAAGACGATATTACAAAGTGGAGGATAAATAATGATAGCAGAAATTTATGATCTCGAGACAAATAATGGCTTTGATGAGAGTGACGTAGAGGAGGTGCTTGAGACTTGAATACACTGTTTGATCAAACCTGGATGATCAGAAGGACAAACACTCGGTAAGACCTTTTGGTTATACCATTTATTGAACAAAGGGAAAATATCGAATTGGCACGAATGGTTACTGATGTAGATCTTAGTTTGTCTCATACCCGGGTTTACACTCTGGAGGAGGGGTTGGAATGAAGGTAATACTAGTTAATACTTGACATGAAGGACTACGGAGAAAATGAGAGAGATGATAATTCGTTTGTTAACCTTGATGATGGTAAGGATAAATCTGAGTCGGTAAACAAAAATTCAGAATTTAAAGCGTTCGAGTCACTCTTAAGTACTCTGTTCTTCTGCGCAAACTCGGTGGTTCTATATTAAATCTTTATTGGAGGAAGTTGGTGAAGGTGGGACCAAACTATGGGTTATAAATGGATGGGTGCATTCAAGGTATATCAATGAGATCATTGATCCCAAGGAGAATTTGGTGTTAATCGATGAATTTTATGTCTTTGAACGTTCAAGGCCTCGCCCAAAAGGCCAAAAAAGATTGGGTAAAGGAGTTGTGTGATAAAAATAAAGTGAATTTTGTGGGTCTTCAAGAAACTAAGATGGGGTCTATTGATCTAAGTAGTGTGAGGTCTTGCTGGGGTAATTCTAATTTTGATTATGTGCATAGTGATTCCGTTGGTAACTCGGGAGGGGATCTGTGCATTTGGGATCCTAATTATTTTGGTGGAGTAGCTTTACTAAGATCGGGACTATTTTTGTCATTGTTCGAGGTGTGTGGTTGAAATCAGGGATTGATCTTATGATAGTGGTTGTTTATGCGCCTCAAGAGGCTAAAGAAAAGCGTATGTTATGGGATTATTTGGCTCATGTGTCGAATCAATGGGTTGGTAAACTTGTTGTTTTTACTTTTTTTGGAAATGGGCGAATTTTATGAGGTGAGTTATAAATTGGACAGATATGGTTTGAATTTTTAATGCTCATTCGCTGAGATTTTCAATTCCATTTCATATTCAACGCTGGTCTTGATGAAGTCCCTTTAGGAGGAAGTGATTATACATGGTGTCTCAATCTGACTTCCTAAAATGAGTAAATTGGATCGATTTTTTTTTGTTTCCGAAAAATTTGTTGAGCATGTGTCCTAATATCACTGCTATTACCTTGGAGCGGTTTATTTCAGACCATCGTCCTATTTTATTACGTGAAGTCAGGTATGATTACGGTCCTATTCCTTTTCGATTCTATCGTTACTGGCTGGAAGTTGATGGTTTTGACAAGTTGGTTTAGGGATTCTTGGAACATGGCTCCTGTTAACAAGAAAAATGCCATCCGAAACTTGTGGATAAATTAAATTTCTTAAAGACCGTTTCATTCGGGCTGGCTTCTCTATTCAATAGGTCGAAGTTCGCGAGAGTGAGATCTTATTTCCTTAAAGAGGAGTTGCGGTCTTGTGTTGAGGTTATTAATAAGTGGAGATTGCTCGAATGAGGTAATCATAAACGTACCGGAGATTCCTCAACAAATTCATCAGGTTATAACATAATATCAAGCTTCGGAAATTTGCTCAAAAAGCAAGATTAAATGGGCAAGTGAGGGAGATGTAATTGTTGAAGTTTATTTTCATGGTATGCTAAACTAAGAAGGCAATTCAATCTATATTCGGGGTATTATGGTGAATGGGACGTGGGTCGATGACCCGGTTCAGGTGAAGCGTGAATTCTTTAAACATTTTCGGGGTAGGTTCGATAAACCATCAGTGAATCGAGCGTGTATTGATACCCCTTTTCCCGTCTCCCTATCGATTGATCAGAAAGAGCATATGGAACGCAGGATTTCTAAAGAGTAGGTTAAAAGGGCTATGTGGGATTGCGGCGTTGATAAGTCTTCGGGTTCGGATGGTTTTTCATTTAGCTTTTACCGTCATTTTTGGCATGTGATTGAGAAGGACGTGTTCGAGGTCTTTGTTGCACTATTTCTTATGCGTGGTGAAAATACCGAATGGATTTACTCGAACTTTATGCTTTGATTCCTAAAATCCTTGATGCCAAACATGGTTAAAGGATTTTCGTTTCTCCTACAAGTTTGATGGGAGCTTATACAAGATTATTGCTAAAATCTTGGCGAACCGATTTAGTGGTGTGCTTGGTTGTTTTGTCAATGGGTTCAATAGCTTTTTTTGTGGCAGACATGACAAATCCTAGACGGTCCATTTATTCTTGATGGGTTCTTCTATGGTGTCGTTGGGAAGAAATAACCGCTATTATTTTCAAAGTGATTATCGAAAAGCTTTTGATTCGGTCCGCTGGGATTTCTCGTGGATGATGTTGTTAATTAAATTTGGTTTCTGTAAAAGATAAGAGGACTTGGATTCAATGTTTTGTCTTAGATCATACCAGGGGGTCCATCTTGTCAACGGTAGTCTACGGAGGAATTTCAAATTTTTTAGAGGTCTTTAAACAGGGTGATCCTTTATACCCTTTTTTATTTCATTCGTATTATGGAGTCTTGCATAGTTCTTTTCAACGTGTGGTAGATGTGGGTCTGTTTACGGGGGATCAAAATTTTATTCCATGGTGATTTTGTCTCACTTTGTTTTATGCGGATGATGCCAATCTTTCTTGGCCTATGGATGTTGAGCTAATTATAGATTCGTTTTAGGTTCGAGTTTGGATTGTTTTTTCCGGGCCTTCTGGTATTCGTATTAACATGTGTATGAGTATGATTTTGGGTGTTAACTGAAGATGGGATGGTGGTTAAAAACGCGGCTTCTAAACTTGGGTGTCTTGTCCTTAAGACTCCATTCACTTATTTGGGTACGAAAGTTGGGGGAAATATGTCAAGGAAGCAAGCTTGGAAAGAAGTGGTGGACAAGGTGTTATCTCGTCTTTCTAGATGGAGAAGAGAAACTCCCTTTCTATCAGGAGGCAGACTCAATCTTCTTAAGTCCGTTGGTAAGGATCTTGCCTATCTTTCATATGTACATTTTTAGGTTCCCTCGAGTATTCTTAAATCTCTTGAATCTATTCGTAGTCGGTTCTTTAATGGCAGGATCCGGTTGGAGTAACCAAAATGCTTCTTGGGTAAGAGGAACAAAGGCCCTAACTCCGAAGGATAAAGGGGGTTTAGGGGTATCAAGCTTGTTTGCCTTAATAGAGGTCTCATGCTTATTCGTGGGTTTGTGCGGTACTATTCTCAGGAAAGTTCCCTTATGGACTAAAGTGATTAAGGCTATTTATGAGGGGTGGACGGGAATTTGATCAAGGATGTTTTGGTGGAGTATCGAAACATGAGTGGACACGATAGTTCCGAAATTGGTATGGTGTTCAAGTAGGGTATTATTGTTGCAGATTACATCCGATTTGAATGCTGTGGGTAATGGGAGAACAGCTCTTTAGTTTGGGTCGACAATTGGTATGAAGGCGGTGTCATCAAAGAGTTGTTCCCACGTATGTTCGCTCTTGAGTTGAATAAGAATGCCACTGTTAGTTCGAAATCGAATGCGTCAAGTTTAGATAACTCATTTCGAAGAAAAGCAAGAAAGGAATTTGAAGAGATGCAACTTAACTCTTTGGCTGAGATTTCTCGGATGACTACTCTCGTGCCTTGCGAAGATCGTTACGTTTGGACGTTAGAAAGTGATGGGGTCTTTTCGGTGGCTTCAATTCGAAAGGAGATTGATGGGAATCGGTTTCAGGATGTTAGTTTGCCGACTAGGTGGGTTAAATCCGTGCCAATCAAGGTGAATATCATAGCTTGGAAAGTCAAATCTAATGCGCTCCCAACGCGTTTTAATATCTCTCGTCGTGGAATGGATATTGATTACGATTGTTTTGTCCCATTGTATTGCCGGTGTGGATATCGACAAACCATATTTTCTATCAATGAGTTTGTTGTGAGGGTGACAAAAAGGGAATTTTGTCGGATAAGATATCTTCTTGGGGGGAACATGACTATTCGGCATGTAATTCTTTAGATAGAATGGCGAGTTAGGTTGGTTTTCAATTCAGATTTCAATCCAAACTCAAAGGCGTGCTTGAGGGTGTATACTATGGTTTGTGGTGGTATTTGTGGAACTTTCGCAACAAAAGACTTCTGTTTGCTAAGAAGATCCATGAAAAGGCGCTGATATTTGATTAATTTTAGTTTCAATAGTTCTTTTTATTGGTTGTTAATTAGATGTAAAGCGTGTTCAAGTGGGACGATTGGCTTAAGAACCAGTATATTGTTTTGTTTGTCAGCTCCTTGATAGGTTTTAATAAATCGCCGTTCATATTTTTTTTTTTTTTAAAAGAACTATGAAAAAGTTATGTTATGCATTTACATACCATGTCTGTAGAATTTACTACATAGCCTTACATATAATAATCTTGTGCATATATATGTTGTATTTTTAAAACAACATATATGTTGTATTTTTAAAATATAAGGTCTAGAGGTACAAAGTTTAAGGGGTTATTTGTTTATTTTTGAAGTTATCAAAAAACATAAAAACTTATAAATTTACACTAAACTCCATATTATTTATTTAAAATTCGACCACTAAAATTTTATTAATTACCTCATTTTTTGTAGGTTTTTTTTTCTTCACAAATTTGACACATACATTTTTATGTTTTTTTCTCCACCAAATTCTTACAACAAAATTTTCAATTTTGACCAAATTGTATTCAATTTTGACTTTTTTTTAACCAATCAGATTGCACGATTTTATCTACGTGTCAAAATCAAGCGTTCTGATTAGTCCAATTTTTTTCTATAACATCAAATCTCATAGAAAACTCTGAAATAATGTAATTCTTTTATTATATAAAAGATTTAACCTATGTGGCTATGTGTATACTAATCAGTTTACTTTAATAATAATAAAAATAATAGTAACCAACTGGGTTAGCTCAGTTGGTCACTAAGGATGACCTTGTGGAGGTTGTCATCACATGTGAGAGATCTTAAGTTCGAGTGTCTCTATGGGGGTTTTCCTTCAAAGTGGGAATCTGTGAGGGTCTGCACCATAGATGCGTCGATTCGATGCTGGAAGGGACTACCTTATGGGTATGTAGTGTGAAATCGAATCATTAATTATTATTCGAGGCTGACCGGGACTACCTTCTATGTAAGAACTGTGAAATCGAATAACTAACTTAGTATTGTATTAACTCGGCGTTCAAAAATAATAATAGTAACAATAGAAAAGGTTTAAAACTTTAAATGACTTACCTTATATCCAGCTCAATTGCTCAATATTACCATGCATCATTTTTTACAATATAAAAGGTTTTGATCGGTCTTTTATGATATGTTTTTGCATTGATAACACTTTTTTTAGAAACTTAACCACTCTAATGAAATTAAGTCATGCATTGTAACAAGCAAAATTACCCGCGCGTTGCTGCGGGGTGTTAATTTTTCGCGTATTGTTGCGGACCATTAATTTTTAATTTTTATTTTTTAATTTTGCACGGGTTTATTTTTTCGGTCTCATGTTTAATAACTTGATTTTTTTTATAATATTGGGATCGTTTTGTTCGCAATTCGAAGATCTTTCCGTGGGTATTTTTTGGTCGGAATGACTCGATAGATATGTGTTATATATAAAAAAAACGCAAATAGTTAGAAGCCGAGGGTACGTTTTGTAATTTTTTTTCTATTTATATTAAAGTTCAACATTTTTTATAAAATCGTGCGTAGATCAGAAGCATTGCACTATTTGGCTCCTTTTATTCGCAATGCGAAGATCTTTACGCGGGTATTTTTTATCTGAATGAATAGGTAGATATATGTTATATATTTGATAAGTAAAGTTTTCGCGTGTTGTTGCGGGCCATTAATTTTTATTTTTTATTTTTTAATTTTGCTCGGGTTTATTTTTTCGGTCTCATGTTTAATAATTTGATTTTTTTTTTTTTGCATATTGGCTCGTTTTGTTGCAAATCAAGATTTTTCCGTGGGTAATTTTATTTGGGTCGGATGACCTCGAGAGTAGATTGTAATTGGTTCGACTTTGGGTTGTCTTTTTTCTCGAGACCAAGTTGAGTTAAGAAATGAACATAAACAAGCAGGATTACCGCGCGTTGCTGCTGGTCGTTATTTTTTCACACGTTGTTGCGGGCCATTAATTGTTTTTTTAATTTTGTGCGGGTTTATTTTTTCGGTATCATGTTTAATAGTTTGTTTTTCCCTTATATGAGCTTATGTCCCGCACGTTGTTTCGGGCCGTTAAATTTTTTTTAGCTGTTATTTTTTTTTCTTTTTTTTCGGAATTTATTTTTTTTGTCTCACATTTAATAGTTTTTTTATATGATAATTTGGGTCAAAAGTTGGGCTAATTTTTTTGGCCCACTTTGATGATACTGTAGCACGTGGTCAACCTTTAGCCAGACATTTGCTCCATCGTCAAAAGTTGGGCTAATTTTTTTGGCCCACTTTGATGGTACTGTAGCGATGGTACTGTAACACGTGGTCAACCTTTAGTCAGACATTTGCTTCATAGAATATAGATGAATAATAAGAAAATGCCAATTATACCCCTCAGATTTATGAAAAATACAAATTTACTCCTCAAACTTTTTACCGTAAGTTTTTTATCCTAACTTTTATCATGTCAGTCTCTTAAGTTCAATAAAATATCAATTAAGCCCAAGTACCCAAAAGCTCTATATTGGAATACCTCTTAAGTTTATAATATAACACATTAACCCAAGAGAAGAGTAATTAAGATGAAAAAGATAGGAGCATACGGTGTGGTAGCGGGGAAGCCTGTCGAATCTGACGTGGCACACGATTCAGCGTCGCCGAACACCCGCCGTGACACCCCTTAGCCCAACGAAACAACTTTCGTCGAATGCCCGACATAAAAAGGCAAAAAAAAATTATACCGTTGAATGTTGTGAGTGAATGGGTGGGGCCCAACTGACATGTTGTGAGTGAATGAGTGTTTTGAGGTGTGAATGTTGAAAGTGGGATGCTGATGTGACGCTGAGTGAGGCCCAAATGGCATGTTGTCATACCCATCACTCTAAGAAGTAATCATAACCACATATTTGAGTTATGTGTCTAGTAATACTTCTCACTCTTCTCATTTTAAATATGTGGCTATTAAAGTAATTTTTAATTGTTACGATCATGATCTATCTTTTAAAATCGTACGAGTTTACAATTCTACTAAGCGAAAACGAGTTGATCATCTTTGAATACATATGATCTTACTTAGGGTCTCGATCTTATAATAAGAACGTTAGATCTCGATCTGATCATATCCTACTTCTCTCATTTTATCTAAACAATAAACTATAAACGAATGTATTTTGTTTTAGTTGAATAATAAAACAAGGACGAGCAACCGGAAGTGTCATATAAGCTTAAAATATATAGACTTTTAGACTAAAAAATTAATCGTCATGAACACTGATTGCATAAATTAGTACTATTTTAAACCCATGTGATTTCCATTTACATTGTTTTATAACTTTTTGAACGATTCTTTCAAAAAAATGTTATATTATCATGTTTAACTACGAATTACTAAACGTATGACATTCTAACATTTTTGTAAGATCATTCGATCTCAATATTACAAAGATAAAAACGATCTTAACAACCTTTTATTAAACTATATATTTTTACTCTTTACATCATTTTACCTAGTGTTAGTAGCACTGAGGTCTTTAATCCGCGCTTCGCTGTGGAGCGCGAGGTTTTACGTTAATTTATGTTAAACGAAGTTGTTCATTAAGAACAGATGTTTTAACAGTGGGTAAAACAAAGAGACTATTTACTGTAAATTTTTCACGGATCATTATGCATGGACTGGTAAACAGAAGAGATTTTTTTGTACATTTTTGTTAAAATGTCCGTCATTAAGGACTAACTTTGCGACGAAACGATAACCCAATGACTATTTCCGTATAGTATTTACTCTGGAGTGGTTCATTAGGGACGAACTTTGCAAATGACCGATAACCCAAGAACGTTTTGGTGTGGGGTGGTGGGGTGGTAGCGATGTTGTGGGGGTGATGAAGGGGTGGTGGCGAAGTGATGGTGGAGGAAGTGGGGATGGTGGTGTGGGGTCGTAGGTTGGTGTTGATGTTCAAGAAGTGTTTCGATGAGTGCGTATAAGTAAAATGAGTGTTTGGAGTGGAGTTGAAGTTACGTGGGACCCAGGAAAACACAAAAACGTAAGTTTTAAGTTGACGGTAAAAAAAGATCATATCGACACAAGTTTAAAAGTTAACGTATTAGATGAATGGTTTTTTGTTTGTGCACGTATCATATTGATACATTTAAGAAATAAACATTTATACTATATATAAATGGTGTATTTTTTTTCTTAGAATGATGATATATAAGCATACATAATAGACTGAGAATTGCTACACTCACTAAAAGTTCACAAAACTTTAGCCACATAATTACATGTCAAATGAATATGGTGTGTGAAAAAGAAGAAAGAGAAACTAAAATACAAGATGATTGGTACAACTCACTTGACATGTCATTGTGTGGACAATGTTTTGTAAACTTTTAGTGGTGTAGCATTTCTCTAATAGACTTACAAATAGACCTACTTAATTCATACTTTAACAAGTTTCAAACACACATTCTCTCTCCTTATATCCACCAATCAAATTTTCAATTCAACCAATCATAAGTATATGTATATTTTTAGGCATGCCACTTAGGTCCACAAATCATTTTTCTTATCCTTAAATCTTAAAAAACTTAAATTGTAGTTTGCCTAAATTACCCATAAGCACCCCTTAATAAACCTTAAACTTGATTAATTATAGATTTGTCAATTTTTCAAAAACACACACTATATTAATTTAAAAAAAACACATGTTTCGTATTTCAAAAACACACGCTTTGCATCAAGGGTCGAAACAAAATTACGATTTCACGAGTATAATTATTTGCCGCTATGCACCGACAGGGGTGTAATCGAGTCAAGCCGAGCTCGAGCTTGACAGGGCTTGGGATTGGCTTGAAAATTTTAAGGTTGGCTTGATAGCTTGACGAGCTTGAATCTTCAAGGCTTGAACTCGACTCGAGTAAAGCTCGAGCTTGGCTCGAAAAGCTTGAAAAATTATATATAAACATTAAATTCGATTTCCAAACTCATCAATAAGTTCAAGAAAATACACGATAAGCTTAAGAGCAAAGAAATTATACAAAAGATTCGGAAATTGTTCTTTTAAAAATATTTAATTATTATATCAATATTTACGTTAGCCTTAAGGTTGTGTATATGAATATGTATAATAAAAATATACATACTTGAAGGCTCGAAAAGCTCGATAAAAGTCGGCTCATTATGTGTTTCGTGCTGGTTAATTAGGCTTGGACTCGGGCTTGAGCTCGATAAAAGCTCGACTCGATCGAGTCAAGCTCAAACTCGAGCTCGAGTTGCTTGATAAAAGCTTGGCTTGTTTGCACCCCAGCACTGTCGCTTTATGTGTATATTCGTCTAGTATAATATACGGCTTAAACCCTCATTTGTTAGATTAAAACTTTTAAATCCTTCTGATTGTGTTCACTAATTTTGATTTAAACTTTCGGAAATAACCTTAAAAAAATGAGATCATAAACTACAAAAGGAGAGCTTAAAACATAAACG
>BQNB010109907.1:0-22657 GCA_026074375.1 Tanacetum coccineum
TATTTGTTAAAACGTGAAGAAACTCGTTCATTTCACTCGTTCGGTCCTTGAGTTTTCACTCGTTCGGCTCAAAAAATTTCCACTCGTTCGGTTGTACAAGTTTTCCACTCGTTCGGCTCTTCTGAATTTTACTCATTCGATTCCACTCGTTCGGTCCTTGAGTTTTCACTCGTTCGGCTCAAAAATTTTCCACTCGTTCGGTTGTACAAGTTTTCCACTCGTTCGGTTGTTACGTTTTCCACTCGTTCGGTTGTTCAAGTTTTCCACTCGTTCGGTTCTAACATTTTCCACTCGTTCGGTTCTATAGAAAAGAACTCGTCCGGTTCAAGAAGTTTAAACTCGTTCGGTCCTTAAGTTTTTGCACTCGTTCGGTTGTACTTGAAATATGCTAGATCGGTGGATATGTGTCTTGTGTTTGTCGTCTTAACAGAAACCACCAAAACACCAAACCGTCCTTGCTAAAATTGTGGATCAAAATAGAGGACCAAAATAAACTACTAAAAAGTACAAAGAACTGTTAACTAGCCACGAGTATAATATGACATCAAGAAAAAAAATGAACTTTTGTTGCAAGAAAACAAATTATGACGAAATGAAAACAAAAAAAAATTACCGAATAATAAGCTTAAAAAAATTACCACTAACAAATCACTCAACCCACCCGAGGCGACTGATACCAATTGTAGGAACCCGTCTAACACTTCATATGCCGAACCACACGGATCGAATCAAGAAAATAAGAAAGAGAGGTGATGGTGTAGAGAGAGAGAGAGATAAGAGAGATAAGAGAAAAAAATATTTAGATATTATGAGAGAGAGATATTTTCTTAGAGAAAATATCTATATATATACCCCTACACATTTAATGTGACGCGGGGGATATTTAACTAGGACTCGGGCTCGGGTTTTGCTTGGGATTAAACCCGAAACATATACAATATTAGATTAACTATCGAGCCCTATTCCCGATACTTTCCTATTACAACGTTAACTAATTGATTGACCGAGACTTAAATACATAATGAACGAACTTCATGTTCGACTCAATATTTTGAGGCTAACAGAGTGTTTTCATCTTCCTATTTCGTGAGGTGTTTGGTTGTGTACTTGTAATAGATCAAATAAATGCTTTAACAGAAAATATCCTTAGGGATACATTTTTATAAACTTCTAAAGGCTACTTGAGGACAAGTAGGATTCAAGTGGGGGGATATTTGATGACATCAAATAACATCTATTTTATAGCATCATTTATCCCATGTAATTAACCCATTTCGTATAATTGTTGCAAAGAATTGTTACTTAATCGTTTGCATTTGAGAATTGCAGTAATTACGAAGTACTTGGTGAATATTAGCAAAAGGCGCGCATTCTGGAGCTTAAACGAAGATATTTTGAAGATTACTATTCTGACAACCAATACGCCGTATCCATCAAGGAAGATACGGCGTATCTGTGCCTGCACTCACCAAAGACCACAAAGGAAACATGATCAATACGCCGTATCCAGAGAAGACCAATACGCCGTATTAAAAAAATAAAAAAGAAAAAAAGAAGACCACATGATCAATACGCCGTAACTAGAGAAAACCAATATGCCGTATTGGAGTTATAGAAGGTGAATATTCTGGAAGATATCAAACGTGGTCCCTACTCCAAGAAACACCCAATACGCCGTATCCAACACATTGGATACGCCGTATCAACACCGACTCCATACCCTATAAATACAAAACTCAAAAATGAGTTTTAAGTGTGCTAAATCATATTCTCGATACCTAAACCACAAAAGTCAATTTTCAGAGGAGAAAAAGAGCAGAAGAGGTCTTGCAACGCATTCCAATCCATAGGATACAACGTGTAATTTCTTATACTTTTGTAATCGTTCAGTTTTTGGTATCATTCGTTAACTCGGTTAGTTTACCTTGGCTAAGCCATTACTCTTGTATTAATTATGATGTTTGAAGGCTAATACCTTCGGGTATTAGCCATTATTATGAAGATCTGAATGTTTGGTTTTGTTTATATCTCGATTTCTTAATTTATCATTGTATGCTTGTTTATGTTTATCAATTTATACTTGTTTACTTGCTTTTGTATGCGACCTATCATTCAACTGGATCTAGTGATACGGACCAAGTAATCTAGATGTCGGGATAGCTCTCCATATAGTGATTTATACATCTAGAATCATAGGATCACAAATATTGTCCTTCTAAATTCATGCTAAGGATACGCTTCTGGCTTAACTAGTTAACAGATATTGCCTTTGGTTTATTGAACAAGTTGACTAGCAGGTGAACCTAGATAATTCAACAAATAACGTTCTGATTCCATTGGATAGTTAGACAAGTGGACTACTAGAGTATAAATTTCCATTAAGCAGTAAGTGGGTAAAGTCTCTATGAGCTAGGGTTTAACAAGATCACCATTGCTTTAATCCCTAAGATAGATTATAATCAGCAAATAAGGATACTTTATGCGGATGCTTTAATTGTGACAGAATTAATGTGTCTAGGTCTTAGGATGAAGTCCCGCCTAAGTCTAAGAATGATATGCCACTTCGAGATAAGTAATCATTGCACTGAATAAACAAACCAACTTCTAATCAGATTAATGATGGCTAATACAGTTTTCTATTATAAGGCTTGACTGCTCTTTTATCTCTATTAATTTGCTTGCATGGGTTAAAGTGTCTTGAATTGATTGTAGTCACCACCAAACCCGTGCCAGTCTCTCAGGCTGACACTTTTTTACCTGATATAATTAGGATGAGAACTAACATGGTTTAGCAATAGTTTGACTTTGATTAGAAATTTAACTTTAGATTAGTTAAAACCAAAGTAGTAATAAAATTGAGAGATTTAACATCGCTTCAAGTGTTTGACACCCTAACTTACACGAATCATACCCACCGACCGGGTAACAATACCGTTAAGTATTATTTTTGTTTTAAGTTCGCAATTATAAATTTTAAAACGTTACATCATAAAAATTACACCACATAACGACACATCAAGTTTTTGGTGCCGCTACCGGGGAGTGAACATTAATCTTGATTTTATTTGATATTTTGGTTTTTAGATTAGATCTAACCTTAGCAGTAGTGTAAATTAGATTAGTTTATATCTTGTTACTAATTCTGTATATTTGTTATATTTGTATGTTTAATGTTTGCTTGTATATTGTGTGTTTAATTTAATTGTTTTCCTATATATTGTTCTGATTGATATCTCGATTGGAGTATCCAACTTCATATGGATACGGCGTATCGAGTTTATCGATCAAGAAAATATTTTAGGAAAACACAATTTGGATACGGCGTATCCAACTTTTGTCCAATACAGCGTATTATTCAACTGTTTAAATACGGACGAATTAACTTCTATTGAAATCGGCGTATTCGATCATCTGAAACATAATCAGAATCAAAGTTTTTCATATTTTATTTTTTGTGCTAAAAAAATTTTATCTTTTCTTCAGAGCAAATTCTGCTGATATTTTTGCGTTTGTTTACAGATAATACTTATCAAAGCTGTTGATTAAAGGAAATATGGCAGACAAGGAAACGGAATCAACTATGAAAGAAATTCATGACTAATGGAATATGTACGATTACTATTCAGGGATACAAGCATTATGGTTTCAATGGAAAGAACGCTTATGAGCTGAAAGGAAAATTCCTTGATGATTTACACAAGAATGCTTTTAGTGGAACTCATGGGGAAAACACGGTCGAGCATATCGACTACTTCTTTAAAATTACTTACCCAATCGATCTACCCTATGTTAATCAAGATAAACTCAGAGTTGTTGTTTTTCTTATCTCATTGGCTGGAGATGCGTGGAGATTTTTTGATAAGATTAAAGGATCAATTACTAGTTGGGTCGATTTAACTGCCAAATTTTTGGAAATATTTACCCGCTTCTCGCGGCTGAAAAAAGTTAACACCCCAATAATTAAGTGGGACCCTGCTAATCCCAAGTTCGAAAGCTGGTTGGCCTCAAAGTTTGTATACTACAAAACTATGGATATATTATTGGAAAATGGGCAGTGACGAAATTAAGCCAACGGATGATGAATCTTCTGATCTTGAGGAAACCAATCACGATGATGAACAAGAAATCGGTGAAATTTTTAGGATTGAAACAAACTTATTTAATTATGAAACACCGCTGTGCGAAAAGTTCAAAAAGTTCAATTACCTACTCAAGATAGATCCTGATCTCCTTACTAAAGACATTGAGGGATTCAAGACTTATGAAGAATACAAGGATGACTGGATTTATGAATGGAACAAAGACGTACCTTGGGTGGACGAGAAACCTTGGACTGACACAGGAGTATAGAAAGAACCGAAACCAGACAAACATACTTGCAAGCCTTTCAACTATAAAACTGGATGTTCAGAATGGCCAACATGTAGTTGGAGGAATAATGGATTCTGTAATGGAGGAAACTTACCTGGAGCTTACATTATTGGAAACTCGCTCCATTATCAGGATTATGAATGGTACGAAGCCTTGGAGGATAGCGAGCTAAAAGAAGACGCCTCAAGAAATAAGGATATCATTGAGGGATTAATTGATGATGACAATGATGATGAGTCGCGTTACGAATGAATGAAATGATGGAACGTTTATGAAATTCATGAGTTGCCGCTTTGCAATATGAGAAGATCCGAGATGATCAAGTATTCATTCGGACAAGACGAAGAGTATGTTGTTGTTAAAGAAGATAAATACGACGATTTGGCAAGAACAAGCATTGATGCACGCCGAGCATACTAGGAAATCTTTCGAA
Source organism: Tanacetum coccineum (assembly GCA_026074375.1). Lineage (NCBI taxonomy): Eukaryota > Viridiplantae > Streptophyta > Magnoliopsida > Asterales > Asteraceae > Tanacetum > Tanacetum coccineum. The sequence goes on from BQNB010109907.1 coordinate 4,805, forward strand.
TGATGGATGAAGGATGGATGGTAACTAGAGCAGAATGGATAAGAGAGAGTGATTTCAAGTGTGTGGAAGCTGAAGAAAAGTCTAACTTAAAGACTTCGATGTAAACAAAAGTATTCCCTAGAGACAACTCAGAATGTTATTTATTTTTATTGAGTCTGTCTTCCTGTAGGATCCCGAATTCATACAAACGTGTATAGATCTAGAGAGATCTAGAGAGAGAAAGTTAGAGAGAGAGAATGGTTGAGAGAGAAACTAATAAACACACTAAAGAGTGTGTGTAAAATGAATAAATGCTTACCTCTTCCAAAGTTGGAAGAGGTATTATAGTTCGTACAATTACCCGGTATTAGTACCGGTTCAATTACCGAAAGTCATAGTTCTACCTATTTTAAAACTACGAGCTATGGATGTACAGTAAAATACTGGGATTATGAATGAGTCTTTTTCTAATATCTAACTATCTTCCCTAAGGGAGGTCACCCTGAACAATACTAACTTAAGCTCATTCAATCTTCAGATTGATTTTATGTTTAGTCGTCAAAGTTTGATTTTCATTGATCATGTATCTTGTGAATTGAAGCAGTGAACTTTCGACTTTTAGGCCTTAGCTTGACTTGTATGTGATATTTGGAGCTTCTTTGAGAATCATCATCAAATCATATTTCCTAATCCATCTCATGTGATCTTTTGCTATCTTGTGAACTTGGGTCATCAGAATGATTTGCTCCACACTTTTCTTGATCTTGAAGCTTGAATATCAGAGTTGCGGAAGCTTTAAAAGATACTTGAGCTTTCATGATATCTTTGAATGTGTCATTTTTGGAGAATGAGCACGCGGTTATGAACTTGATTTTGTCTGGAACACCGGGTATATCCATTTCCTATCTTTTAATGTTCTGTAGTAAAACAGTTAGCAATAAAGAGAAAATGGTTTGTGTAACAAAAATCAATGCTATAACTTTGCAAAAAGAGTTTTGGTATTCACATCGAAAGTTTTATTTGTTTTTCCTAAGTCCAATAACGTCAATTCGTATACTGCGAACAAGTTTGATTCATGTAGAATGCACGTTGTTGTTTACAGATTACAAGTTTGTCCATTAAGGATCTCTCAAGTCACCTACCTTGAGCTTGTTTGAAGTTGGCATCATAGCAGGATTTCCAGCTTTATTGTGAATACTTAAGTATCCACTCGGATGTTTGGCAAATTCACTAGGATAATTGCGTAGGACTCTTATGATAAAACTTGTAATCACAGTTGTGTTGAGTAACAAGTGAATTGGAATAGTGTCCTAACGAGATTAATTAATGATCTCTTGGCTCTAGACTCAAAAGTGCATTTTGATTTTAAGTATCTGGAGGCTGGAGCTGACTTGCAACCTTTTCATACCGACTTACTCAGAGTGAGTCAGTCGTAGATTACATGTTTTTAGTCTCGGTGAGAAATGAACAGGAAAATCTTTGAGAGATTCTGAGTGGCTTGGCGAGGGTTGTGCATTGCATCACTGAGGCTCATGATGTCACTTCATGTCAGCAATTCTTCTTAGTGTTTCTGATAGCATATGTATTGACTTGATTTCTACCTAAGTGTATAGAGGGCTTCTTTCTTTTCACCCCTTTATCCTTACATCTTTTTTATACTTCTATACCCCTTCAGTGCTTTCACGAGATTTCCATGCCTAGAACCTTGTTTGGGTTTATTCACTTACTAAGCTTCCATCTCTAGTCTGTGCACTATTCCTTTTTCCTCACATTTACCCTTTATTCATACCTAAGGAGTATACACTAACTAGTAGATAGTTCCCTGGGTATGATCCCTCCGGTTCATGGCAGGATCATGGAAAGTGTATTCCTAACCTTACCCTATCCTTATATCTTTTGATAACAGTAATATACTGGTCAGTCTTTTGGGACTGTTCACATTGCATAAAATCACTGTTGAAAAACTCAATCAGGTATTTGTTGATATAACTATCAAGTGTTTAGTACACGATTGTTTTGCTTTTTAGAACGATCCCCCTTATCATATGCATTGGTATTCGAAAATGTTTAGCCATGTTGTTTGTGGAGAATACACTTGAGTAAATGATCACATTAAATATTTTAATCACATTTTCTCCCCTTATCAAAAATTTCAAATCATTGACATTTTTGGATATCAATTGATTTAAATTATGTTAATCATATCGTTATAAAAATTGGTGAGAAAAGTGTGCCAATTATCACAAGCCTTGTTTGAACAATTAATGCTTCCCCCCCTTAATCGTTGAGGGAAATTATAAGATAGTATGAGTACAGTAATTTGGAAGATTTTCGAATTTAATAAGTAATTCTTGAAGATTTGTACTCAAGCAGATTTATATTGGCCTATATTTAAGTCTACACTACACATTTATATTCACAAGACTATGTATGAGACAAGACCTGAATATGTTCAAACACATAAATTGAATAGTCATTTTGGTCATGTTAGCTCATACAGTCTGTAGTCCGTCTCGATACTTCTCCTTTTGGAAGTTGTCTTAGCTTCCCTTGTATCAGCAATACTTTCTTGAAGTAGATTCAACCTTCTTGCAATTGCATTAGAAGATTTGAAGTCTGACGCCCAAAATTCTTGTTGAAGTACGCAAATTAATTCAACCCGCAACACCAAAGTTCAATTAAGTCTTCTTGGATGTCTAAATTTCTCTGTAAATGATAGTGCTGATATAAATTGAAAACACAAAGTTCTACTAAGTCCCGGATATCTCAATATTCCCTTTCTTAGTAGACGAATGATTTAACACTAAGACACTAAGTACAAATGTACATTGTTCTTTCTATCGGTACTGACTAACTAGAGGGGAATTATCATATCTTATCATACATATTGTACCTCTTTGATCAAATATTTCTACTCTTTTAAAGCATGCTTGGTGATTGACTGTTAAAGGAAGATTCAATGAATCCCAGTACCTATTTCTCACGCTCTAATCAATCTTACTTTTTTTTTTCATTTTTTTTGTCAACACATTTCCCTGGTATCTCAATGATGCATACCATAAATGACATGACCATCCTCTTCTTCCTATGTGTTGGAATAGCCGCACGGAAAGTAACAAGATGAAACACTGATTTTCTCTGCGGTTATGACATTTGTTTCCCGAAATGGCCTACAATTAAATAAGGCTTATGGATTCTATCACGTGTAGTTGTAGTACCTTTCAGTGATTTACTCTTCCCCTTGATTTTCAATCAGCATTTTCTTGTTTTTGATACCTCAGATTAGAAAATTCCTTATATGCACACATGCTTGAGATCGTGTTTGCAGAAATAATAAACCTAAAATTTATCCCGTTTGAGAATCAGATTCAATGCTTTTTTAAACTTACGAACGAATTTCCAAAAACATTCCTAAGATTTTGTACTAATTTGACGTGTTGGCAATACTTAGTCGTATAGTAGTTTAAAGCCTGAATTCCACTAGTCTTACAATTGCAAATAAGTCCTAAAGTTTGAGCAAAGAATTTAGACACATGTATGTTAATATGAATTAACTCCCTTTAAATTGTTATCTGTCATTATCAAAAAACTTACAACTGTTTAATCCTTGACATTTTTTGAAAGACGTTTAAAAGATTATTTGCACTTTCTCCACACTCAAATAATGACCCGTTTTCTTTTAAAGAGCTGTAGTCATTGTTGAGGAGGCGAATTAACACTTTGAAAATTTTTTTGTGCTTACTGAATTATTGATTCATTATGAAGACAAACTTTTTCCCCAATTGAAATAAAGATTTACTCTTATTTTGACAAATAAATGTCACTATAACGTACACTTTATTCTTATGATGCATGGATATTGAATAATACCATGCCGGGACAGGAAAAATTATTTACCCATTGTTCTGGGACAGCTGTCTTTTGACGACATGCGTTCCTCTTTTGAAAGCGGGTTGCAGTCAGAAATAACTACAAGCCATTGTCATGAGCTCAAAACTTTGAATGTTTTGAAAAGACTTCTCTTTTTGTTGCTAAGGAAAAATGCATTGAGACGTGTATTTTCCTTTACGATGAGGCCCGGGTTATGTACATAAATGTCATATGCAAAAAAAAATATTTATATTTACAAGATGATGTTTGATGATAATATCAAGCAGTTACGTTTGTCAGAACCTCCAGTTTCTACTGGAGTCAAACATCTCTACCAAATCTTATATGACAAGATATAAATACCGATCCTCAGGAAGGGCTTTCGTTAAATTAATAGCTATTTGGTATTCAGTTTTGTCAAATATAATTTAATAATATCATTTTCAAACCTGTTCCTTTTTGAAGTGTTTACCGGAGTATGGACTTGTGTTTTTGTATGAGAAAGGGTGTTGTACGGCTTTGCATGAGATTACTATGGCTGACTGTGAATCATAGTACACAGTATTTTGTGTAGTTGAAGCCATATAAACTTTAAGCTGTGTCCTCATCCACATTACTTGTGCACAACTTGCAGATAACGCCACGTACTGTGCCTCTGTTGAAGATATTGCAGTGCAATATTGTTTCTTTGACATCTTGCTTACAAGTTTATCACCTAGGAACTGTATCCCTCCAGAAGTGCTTTTGCGAGTATCAATGCATTCGGCATGCTCATCGTTGAAAATACTTTAGAATAGAAAGCCTTTTGGACATCTAGGATAGTTGGATAATTCATCATTCCAGGCTCTTGGGGCTTGCTTCAGCCGTTATAACGCTTTCCTCAAAAGGTTTAGACTTTTTCTGGGATGTTCAGGATCAACGAACCCTTCTGGACTGAGCAAAATAAACCTTCCTCCTTAGTGACCATTTAGTTATTCTGTTTAACTTCATCTGGTTAGATTAGAAAGGATTGTGTGCAGCATAGGCAACGAATCCAAACTGATTCCAAAACGAGCAACCTAGAGCAAATATAATTCTTCGAATCAGTCATCTTCCTGGAGAATAGCCTTTAGTGACAAGTCTTGCTTTGTTTGCGAATAACAGACTGAACTTCATCTCCTTTTTTTTTTGTTCTTCATAACACTTTTGCTTTTATCAAGTCTTGCCAAGGGTTTTGTAGACGTGTTCCAGACTTGTGGTCTGGTCGACTAGTGATGTTCATCTTCGCATTGCTATCGATTCTATGCCAGTAATATCAGCCATTGCTCTTACTGTTCTTGGTTATTCTTGTATTCACTGTGAGCCTGGAACTTACACATTTCACAGGATCTGTGGACAAGCTTGTTGTATTATTTGTATTGGTTTTGTTAGGATCGTCTTAATTACTTGTTCTTAATGGATGATACTTTTGTCCATTGGTATTCATGACTTGTTGGTTGATATGAATGCATATTTTATTATCATATTATTGTTGAGGAAGAATCAGCAATAGTTTGTACGGTGTACAGAAGGATTGATAAATCATACTTGTCATAAAGATGCATTCGCTGCTTGTTCATTGTTGTTTTTTCTTCCAGCATGACATTTATTGGAGAGAAATATACTAAAAGAAATGATGAATAGAAATTCTAAGAGAAAATATTCTTCAAATGAAATGATTGAATAGAAATTAGATCTCTTTTGGGACGAATTTGTTTTTGTCATGCTAGAGAATTAACATTTTTCCTTGGGGGCGTCACGGGGCCAGAGACTCTGAGGTATTAATTCTACGGGCCTTTTGTTTATTTGAAACGAGGTCTGAGGAGATATTGTCAACAGACGTCTCTTGTCGATTGGGCTATGAGTTTATGAACGGATTTTGATCCGACATCATTTCTTGAAGTTCGCAGGTCCTGAAATGCTATATGTACTGGAGCCATGTTTTGAGGTGCCCTTTCAATTTGAGGCACGGGTCCTGAACAAATTGTTCAGGAACCCATAACTTTCTTTGAGATAGTAGATCTCAAACCATTCGTTTCACACGAATGGAGTTGGATTTTTCATTAGCGTCAAAGTATTAGCTCTAAATGGATGTTCTTGTAGTTGACTTTATGTTGGAAATTGGCGAGAAGATCGCAATATCATTTCTCTAATGATGTGATTCTTTGTCAACTTATGGATAGTATTATAACAGTTGATATGTTGATGCAAATTTATAGAATGAACCCTTGTCAATTAGTTTCCTTCAAAACTAGCAGTTTGAAGAAATATTATAAAGGAGGGGTGCATTATTAAATTATGCATTTTGATGTCCATGAATTTATTCTTCAACACCTTTTGTTGGTGAAGTACTAGTAGATTGTTCATCTTGATCAATGGTAGTTGATAAAGGTGAACCAACTGGATCAACAGCTCTTGAAGCAACAATAGCTACCGGATCTGGGGAAACAGTTCGTGGTGGAAGATTATAGTACTCATTAAACAATGGTTACTAAACACGGATCTCATAGTCTTTCTTGGATGGTGGATGGTAAATATGGTGTTGGAGAAACGGAGGATTTGTACGAGTCCTGAAATGATGTATCTAAGGGTCATCAAAGATGGCGCAGGTCCTGAACTGATTATGAATAGGATCCGGACTCTTACCATTTCAAGAACTGAACTGCTTTGCTATAGTCCGGATGTTGGTGGTGAAAGTTATAATGAATGATTCTTGACAGGGAGGAGATACTGGTTTAGGAGATGAGAGATTGATGACTGAAGTATCAAGTAATGGAAAAGATGAAGAAACTTGTGGATAGGAACAGTGACCATGGATCACTTCGGTTTCCATAGTTAGTTTTTTTTTTTTTTTTTCTTTTTTTTTTTTTTTCCTGGTTCATCTGTTAAACTTGTATATATTTCTTTAGGATCAGGATTATTTCCTCATTATCTCCCAGCATTATCATCTTTGTCAAAATGTTCACTGACCCACATCTGTCTTCCACTAAGAATAGCTTTTCCTCAGCAGGAACCCCTGGATTGGATCTGTTCTTCACTTGAGGCTCAGAGATGATCTGTGGACTCATCAGGAACCCTAGTATGTTTCTAATTCTTCATTTGAGCCTCTAGGTTCTAGGTTGTCTCTTGCTCATTTTCTTGCTTTTCTTGAGAGCTTTCATTATGTCAGCAGCCTCTTGTTCAGCAGGAGTAAGAGTTTGAATACCCTTAAGCTTCTTAGACGAATTAGAAGACCTCTTCTTTGATACAATAAAGGAATCTCAGAAAGAATTACAAGACTGTCTTCTTTGTGTGGGCTCGGGTTCAGATTCAGCCAATAGCATCAGACTTGTGTCAGTGATCTGGATGTTGTTTGGAAGCATATGCATCTGAGTGTTTAACAAAACATTATCTCTTGTGGTATGGATCTGCTATCCAGTTGAGGTAAGAGCTGGATGTTGTTTGGAAGCATATGCATCAGACTTCCTTGGTTTCTTTGAACTTTGGTCATCATCTTTTGGTGGAGGTTGAGCTGACCCAAAAGCGGCAGATTTGGGTCTTCTTCTCTTTCCTGACCTACATAGTTTGATCTAGCTGATGGGATCTGGTCATCATCATCATCGTTATTCTATCATCACATATCTTGCTTTCTCTTTATGGTCCTTTAACCTTGTCTGTATATTCCTTATCCATGGCATCTTCTCTACTATTAAGCTCTCCTTAGAGCATGGTTTAGATGGTAGGTAGCAGATTTCTGTTTTGCAGTCTTGTTATTATCATGTGTTGAAGAGAGCAATCTTTAGATCAATTCTTTAAAGAGCCACTTTAGTCTGTGAACCTGATGGAGTAAGTTGAATCTTGTTTCTCCTCACCTTGTTCCCTTTTGATTCTGATAATCTCCTTCGGACTCTTTTCAGATTCTTGATTCTTGATAGACTCTGGGCCAGGCAGCACAGAGTATTTCTCGATTAAATCTGCAGTGTGTCGTTCAAGAATCCTAAGGAGAGCATCATCAAGTTTTGTTCCTAGATATTTATCAACAACCGTAGGAACTTGGGATTTAATTGAAGCCAAAACATCAGCAGAGTGATCAGTCTTCTTTACTTCAGACATCTCTTGCTCCAATCTTGCCACTCTTAGCTGAAGGGCGATGAATGGAGTGATCTCTGGGAGAGATGTGGTGATTGTTGTAGCTTCTGTGTTGATTGGAGGAGGTGTGACCAGTGAAGAAGGTTTAGGAGATGAGAAATCAGTGACGGGAGCGATCACTGGAGGAGTTGACGTGACGGTCTGATGACTTGGATCAGGTATGGTGGAATCAGACTCATCTACAACTTTAGATTTCTCCTGATCATCTTCGGTTGGTTTGTCATAAAGAAATTGATCCCCAAAGTTATCAGTGTCTTCGAGATTTTTCATGGAAGACATAGAACCAGAATGACTTTCTGGATTATCTTCGATGACACGTTCGTCTGTTATGAGCTTCAGGTTTTCATGAACCTTTGGGTAGGCTGTAGCGAGGAATTCATCATCCATGTGCTCAGGGTTTGGTCCAGCAAGAGACACATGTACTTTTCCAGAGTCTGATCCAGTCTGGTCTTCTTGCATGGGCTCAGGGTCTGGTCCAGCCAGAGCCTCATGTGCTTTTTCAGGGTCTGATCCAGCCTGGCCTTGTGTACTAACAGGTATGCTTACTCCTGATGTTACTGTAGACAAATCTACTTCACCTTGTTCTTGGTCACCTTTAGGAGCAGCGGCTTCTGTTTCACTTTCTGTTCGTTCTGAATCAGATGTTGATGAAGATTCATGGATCACTTTCTCTGATGTTTCATCTTCAGGTTGAGAAGAGGGTCCAGTTGTCGAATCATGAGGTGCTTGATCACGCCTAACAAGGATAAACTGATCCGTAGTTCTTTTCTTCTTTGACAGATCGATCAGGGAATGAGCTACTTGTTCTTCGGTTACAATGGCCTTTCCCTTGCCTACTACTTCAGGCAGTTTGGGAGTTGTTTCAGATACTGGATCCCTGATCGTTACTCCTCCAACAGGTGCCCGACCTTGTGGCAGAAAGGCTGGATCCAAGCTAAGCTTAATAGCTCATTCCATGTCAGCATCAGCACCTTCACCTTCTCCCTTTTCTTGATGCGCATCCAAACTCATCTTCTTAGCCAGTTCGAGATCAGGATCATCACCTTCTTCTTGAGGAACAGATTCTTGTTGAGCTTCATCATCTTCATCAACAAGTTGGAAAGAAGGCTTTCCTTTTCTAACTTTCTGTGGAAGCTTACGCTTAGAAGGTTTCTTTGTCGGAGACTTAGGTTGTTTGGATGAAGGTGTCTTTGTTGGTTTGACTGGAGTAGTAGTTGTGGGCTTCTTGGGTGGAGCACGCTTTGTTGCAGGTTCAGGTTGCTTGCTTGCACTATCCTGTGGTGTTTTCTTCGTATTCTTAGCAACCATTTCCAGATACTTTGGATAGTACAAAGATTGTTGAATGGCTTGAGTAATCAATTGTTTGGGAATTGTCATTCCAAACACTTCATTTGTTTCACCTTTCGAGATAAACTTGAGATTACCTAGCAGAAAGTCATCTCCTGGAAGATGACAAGGAGACTCAGGTCTTTTATGTACATCACTGGTGCTTCCCAGATAGTAGATTATCATCTTAGTAAACCGCCCGTAAGGAATGAGGAGAGGAACTGCTTTCTTCTTAGGGTCTTTCAGACTGGCTTCATGACTTGCCTTGTGTGAGAAGAATGTCTGAATCCCTTGAGTAAACTCTTCCCATAACAGTTCTGCATGATCAACATTTGTTTGAGTGACGATGCCCCACAACATTTGTAGCACTGGGTGTCTTGGTTTGTCACTACCAGATGTCTTTCCGGTTAAGCACTGGTTAATCAGTGTTAGAATTGCTCTCCATGGCTGATATACATAATTCACACGTATATTGGAGACAAATTCTACAGGTTCAGGGTACCCCAGCTGATTTACAAAATCAATCACCGTGTCACCAGTCGGAGGTAACTCAAATGGGTGAGCTGGGTCGACTGGAGTTATGTCTAAGGCCTTTCTAAGAAGATCAGCACTTAGATTGAACCATTGTTCATCAACTTGACAGCTATAAACCCCAGTCTTCTCGTCATACTTCATAGAGTTCCAGAACTGCTGAATGTAGACTGCAGGAACACTAGCAGAGGCAGAGAAAGCTCTGAAGAAGTTGGTGTTACGCAAGATGTCCACTGATATCTGAAAGATGGGGTTCTTCTGTATCTTTTGAGCATCGAAAAGAAGATTGCTTTTCCCGATTTGTAACCATTGAGAGCGAGGTACAATCTGCTCATCTGTTCTTGCTGGTGCTTGAGCGGGAACATTTTGCTCTGCCATCGTATTCTGCATAAGAGTAAGTAACAAAGGAAACAAGCATGGCAGAGAAACGATGTTAGAGAGAGGAGTCATGACATGCCTCGACTGATTAAGGCAGAATTATCCAACATGATCAATTACATGTTAACTAAGCCAGGATGGGTGTTAGAAATGTAACTCGGTCATTGGAATGGGCCTCGATTGATTGATGGGCTTAATGGGTCAAACTTCTGAAAATAAGCCCAAACCGCCGCCTAGCAGTTAGACAACCCGCCGTGAGGGTTTAAGACACAGGTGCAAAATTGTTCAACAATACATTACATGTTCTCTATGTCCCTTATTGGTTGATATATAATAATAGGGTCATAGAATGGCCTAAAATGATTAACGGGGCTTAAGGCTTAAATTTCTAAAAAATAAGCCCAAACTGCCGCCAAGCAGTTTGTCAGACCCGCCGTGAGGTGGATTGAGCAAACCGCCGCGAAGAAGAGCACCAAACCGCCACGAATATTTTAATAAATTAATCAAACCACCAGCTAAAAGTAAAAATTTGAAAAGGGCGGGATGATATTTTAATAATAAAGAAATATTCGACCAACCGCTACGAAGGCAGTGTTTACCTGTATGAATAAAAAAAATATAAATATTAAGGCAACCCGCTGTGAATCAACCCGCAGCAAATAAAAATCACACGGCGGTGATAATTTTAATATTTAAAATATGAATTCAACCAAACCGCTGCACAACGCGGGCGGTTCCCTGAACTAAAAAATTAATTAAAATCAACCCCCACCTAGAAATTTTAATCAACTCGTCATGATTATCAAACGCAGAACCGCCATAACGAAATAAGCACTATACCATTCATAGGAGTTTGGGGAATGAAACCCAGGCATTTAAACAACTTTTTAATATACCTAATCTACTAAATCCCACAACAAAGTTTAACATTTCAAACACTGAATACACAGTTGATCAAAACAAATGCAAGATTAAGCACAGGGCACACAGAGTTTGTCAAATGGTTAAACCAATATATCATTGTGATCACATTCCTATTCCCCACCTTTCCCCTGCATTCAATTTTATGTTTCAAACAATATTAAAAAATTCGAAACCCTAGATTTGAAATCTAACTATTCGCTCAATTTAATGTGTTTTAAAATTCGATTCCATTTAATCTATAATACATCAACATGCATAGAACAAGATTTGAGTTACCTTTTCAAAAAAACACTGAAATTCAAAGATTGGGAAAAAAGGTTCTTGCGACAGTTGCAACGAGAGTGTTGTGTGTGATTTTAAGTTTGACCAGATTTTAAAAGTTTGACCAATTCAACCCCGCCGCCTTCCTTTTCTACTATAACTTTGAAATTGGCAGATTCAGTCCTGGGTTTCATCTTTCTTTTATTTTTCATGTTTAATCATTCCTAAGGTTGTCCAAAGTTTGAGTCCCTTGGCAATTTTTAGTCCCTATTGATTAAATAAACTAGGGAGACATTAGCAATTGCATAAATTCCCTAACATTTATAACCATAGACATTTTCTGGCTTTTGAGTAAAATTAATTAACTCCCCTTCAACATTAACCTATTAGAATACAAAAACATTATCTTAACAGATTATTACTTAGGTGGGTTCATTTACTGACCATAATATTCAACACTCCTAAACAACCATGAAATCCTCCCAAGTCACTTATAATAAAACCAGTGTGATGATGTAAATTTTCAACTTCTCAAAATTCTCTCTCCCCCCAAAACAACGACCGTTTCTATTGAAAGAGCTGCAGTCGTTGATTGAAATGTGTAAAATTGACGGCACACCCCTAATGCAATTGATTTTTAGTAATCCATGCCCCGACAGCGAACCGGTTCAATCTGAAGCAATTGCAAACCATTTTGAGTAATTCCAAATGACTTACAAATATTTACTAAGGTTATTTATTTTTTTATTTTTTTATTTTAATTATTTATTTTTTACTATTTTTTTTATAACAATGTACCAAAGAATACACGAAGGCACTTCGTTTAGCTCTCGTTCTCTTTCTTGAAGGCGTCTGAGAGTTTCAGGGGTCAAGACTCTTCCATGTCGCGTGGAAGAAGAAATTTGAACCGTTCGCTTGGTATAGCTTTTGTGAGAATGTCCGCAAGTTTGATAGTTCGTTTCCATTAAGTAGAGTTCTAAACCACTCTATTTTCACTTGCACTCGGATGAAATGGTGATGTATGTCGATGTGCTTTGAACGAGAGTGTTGACATTGTTAACAGCAAAGAGCAATTGCACTTTTTGTTATTACAGTACAGAGGAATTTTATTGAAGACAACTCGTAGTCTTTGAGCTTTGATCACATCGCAAAGGATTTGAGCACAACATCCAACATGAAATGTATTCAGCCTCTGTTGTAGATATGCCAGTGCTTCTTTGCTTCTTTGATGGACCCTAACCATCTATCTCCAAGAAACTGAGCACTTATCGACGTAACTTCTTCTTGAATCTTGACATCCCGCATGATCCCATCTGCATAATCTGTTAGTGACATGGAGATGTCTTACGAAACAAGGACCCATGTTAATGGTTTCTCTTAAAGTATCGAAAGAACACGTTTGATAGTCTTCAAAGTGCTTTTTTGGTAGGCTTAGCTGATATCTAGCACACATGCATACAACGAATACAAGACTGGTCTGTTGGCTGTAAGGTACATAGGGAGCCCAACCATTCCTCTAAATCGAGTTTTGGCAACTGGAATACCCCAGATATCCTCGTCCAGTTTCAATCGATCCCACCATTGTGTTATCGACAGGTCATAGAGATCCATTCCAATTTTCTTTAAGGTATCAGAGAGCATATTTTGCTTGGTTAATAAAGAATGCCTCTGGACTTTGAGTAAACTTGTAGTCCTAAGAAAAATAGCCCACATTTGTCCCATCATTGACAACAGAAATATGGAGCTCATTGCTTGGAAAATACGTGACACTAAAAAAAAAAAAAAGTTATGATCTGTTGAGGCAAAAATATGTCATCTGACTATATTTGAACAAGTAGAATATGTTTGCCTGATTTGCGTGTGAATAACGTTGATCCACGGCACCCTTGAAGAAATTGTTGGCCAAAAGGCACTTTGATAGTGTGTTCATACCACGCCCTTGGTGCTGCTTTCGCCCAAAAAGAGCCTTCTTCAACGATAAACGTGAGTCGGATTATGCTTGTCTTCAAATCCATCAGGCTGACTGACAAAGACATCTTCTGAAGATCACCATTTAGAGCGAAAAGCAGTTTTGACATCCATCTGTAGATGATCATATTCTTGGGTTACGACATTGTCAATGAATATCTGATGGCCTCTATCCATGCAACTGGAACAAACGATTCTTCAAAAAATACAATACCTACCTCCTAACGATCTCCCTTTGGCAACTAACCGAGCTTTATTTTTCATACATCACCATATTCAATCAAGTTCACTTTGTAGATCCACTTGAGAGCGATAACCATAACATAGATTTGGGCGAGCACAATTCCCATACTTCAAGTCACTCAAAATTCGTGAAATTTCATCTTGCAGGCTTGAAACCAGCAAGTCTTTCTATCACGTCCATTGGAAGTTCTTGGGTTCACTTTTGGACAGTATTCATTATGGAAAAGCACCACAAAGCATCGGATGCTAACTGTTTTCTGGTAGATAGCAAGACGAGTAGGGATTGCACGATGTTAACAAGAGGGAGATCTTTTGGTCCACTTCCTGAGATGATCTGGTTGTTGAGTAACTTGGGTGGTTCCGCAGAATTAAACATTCCCAGATGATGACTGTGTCGAACCAGGTTCTCCAGTAACAGGTTAAATGAAGGATTAGACATACGTGAGAGATTGGTGAGTCTTCGAGTAGAGGTTCTTCTACAATACCTTAATGATCTGACTGGATGATGCAATATTCTGATTTTGACGATGAGCACTTGTAGACGGTGCGTCATGAGCATTAGTGTAGACAAAGATATACCAAGTGGAACAATGGTATTGCTTAATTACACATACCTTTTACCTTAAAAAACTAGCTAAAATAACCAAAAAACGGTCTCCAAACGCAAATATATCTTGTTTTGCTAATTGTGTTGTCAGAGAACGGATATCTCACAAAAGACAAAAAAAACCAAGCAAAAGCGACAAACAGGACACGAGATGGAAAAGTGTGTGAAGACGAAAGCCCAAGTCAAAGCAAGTCACCTCCAAGAAGAAGAAAGGAAGGAGAAAAAAAAGCAAAGAAAAATATAACTTGAGGGGTCAAAAATGCCCAAAGCCCCTAATTTATATTATTATATAACCACAAGGGCTGATTATCCATTTGTGAAACCTCATTTATAAAAGAAGAAAGGGAAAAAGGGAAGTGAAAGTATAAAGATGTGAGGGCTTTTCTTTACAAAACCCAAACATGCCCCTTAATCATCTTCAACCTCCTCTTCACAGCCCAACTTGTCAGCTTTCCCGCCAATACCAAAACCAGCCAGCACCCTGTTTTTGCTCCCATACTTCTCTGCAAAAATCACTCAACACCCTACTACTACCCCCCAGCTTTATAAAGTCCATGTTGGCAATCCCTCTCCATTCCCAAAGCATTTCGATGGCTGAGATTGTCTTCTAAGAAGCTCAAAAGAAATCAAAGGCTGGGATTTGCTTTAGATTCACCTCACACAACTAGCACACTTGTTTTTATCTCTACAAAGAAGCACAAGCTGCAAGTCCAAGACTTCGGCTATAAATAGAGCTTTTTGTAAGCCTTTGAGGCATCTAGTTCTAGTTTTAGTTTTTTTTAGTAACTAATCAGTTTTTAATCTTAGTTTAAATTTCAAAGTCATTTACAGCTTTTTACTTTCAGTTTTGTAACACTTTCAAGATTAATGCAAGTTTGAAGTTTTTAAGTCAATATACACCACCAGTGTTAAGTTTCTTAATCATATTGTTTTGTGTTCTAACAGCTCTCACCATAACTTATTTTTAAGTTGGTTTCATTAAGTAAGATAAAAAAAAAGTTAAGTAGTTAAGAGAAAATCACAAATATCACTCTCAAATATACCACAGCTTATTTTATTGGATGATAAGTCAGTTCTGGATGGGCTTATGGACTCTCACTAGCTTGTTTAATACAAGCTAGAGCTTGTAGATTCATTGTTTGACCCTGTTTTGAGCAAGGGTGTAGTAAGTCTCTCTTTTTCTTACTTTACTTATCTATTGCAGAACTGCTAGTTTATTTAATACAACTGTTGGTTTTAAGTTTACACTACTAGGCCATTTCAGCTTATTTAAAATGCTTATTCTTAATTAAAGTCTGCTTATAAGTATTTTAATTTGTCATTTGATAAGCTGTTCTTAATCAGTTTGAAACAAAAATGATTTTTGACTTAGTACTGTTAGTTTACTTGTTAAAATTGTTAGTTATAAGTTAATACTGCTAGTTGACTGTTGGAGCAGTACTAACTTAAAGCTACCAGTACTAACTCCAAGTTAGTACTGCTAGTTCATTTTCTTGAATTTCAAAGGTAGCAGTACTAACTCAGCACTAGCAGTACTAACTACAGTTAATACTGTTAGTTAAAACTGTTAGTACTGTTGTTAGTACTGTTGTGCTTATCTTATTTTATTTAGCTTAATTGCTTTTTGTATTTGCTTATTTAGAGTTAGTTGAGCTTATTTGATTTGTCTTAAGTTTATTTGAGCTTATTCGTGCCTTAGTGTAGAAGTTTTAAGTGTTTTTTACTAAGAGCTTATTAAGGTTAGGTGTAACTCCTGTTTTTTGCTTATTTGCTTATTTCTTGCTTCATCAAAGCTAACAGTACTAACCTTAAGCTACCAGTACTAACTCCTAACTAGCAGTATTAACTCCAAGTTAATACTGTTAGTTAATACTGTTAGTACTGTTGTTAGTACTGTTGTGTTTAACTTGATAATTTAGGCTTAATTTGCTTTTTGTATTGCTTATTTAAGTTAGTTTAGCCTATTTGATTTGTCTTAAGTTTAATTGACTTTAGTTGTGCCTTTATTGTAAAAAGTTTTAAGTGTTTTTGCATTCTAGTTTTGATCCTTGTTCCAGCTTATTCTCTTTGCTATTTTTATGTGCTTTTGCTTATTTTTATCAGTTTCTGTGCCCAATCATTCCTTGTGACATCTAAACACAAATCATCAATCGTCTTACGATTTTCCATTTCAGCCTCGTTGGGACATAACGACCCGGGAACACTCCATACTGCTTCCGGTTACTTGGTCTCGCGGATTCTGATCCTTGAGTTTATTTATATATATATAAGTTTTAAGGAGTGAGGTTTGCGCGTAATCATCCTGCTTGCCTTGATCGAACAAGTTAGACTATTGAAGGTGGTAGCTTAGTACTAACTAAAAATGTTCTGGTTCCTTGGTATAGCGTGGATTGTAGACTACCACCTAATACAAATTACCGTTAAGCAGTAAGTGGGTAAAGTCTCGATGAGCTAGGGTTAGTACGACATACACCGTGTTGTAATCTAGATGAATTATAATTAATAAACATGATGCTTTATGCGGATGCATTTAATTGTGATATAATTCTACATGTCTAGTCTTAGGAAGAAGTAACGCCTAAGTCTTTAGAATGATATGCCGCTTTGAGATAAGTAATCATTGCACTAATAAACAAACCAACGTTCTGATTGAATTAATAATGGTTAATACAGTTTTTTTATATTTGGCTAGACCGCTCTTTTATCTTCTGCTAATTTGCTTGCATGTGTTTTAGTGTCTTGAATTGGTTTTAGTCACCACAATACCCGTGCCAGTCTCTCAGGCTAAAAAAACCCCCTTATCTATTAGATTTAAGATTAACATAGGTTTAGCATAGGTTTTAGCATAGATTAGACTAACTTAGATTAGAAAAACCAAAGTATTAATAAATTGAAAGTGTTCCTCGCTCTTAGTGATCGACACCCTACTTACTACGAAACTCCCACCGACCGGGTACACTGCCCGTTAAAGTGTTGTTTTTGGCTAAGTCGGAAAAATATAAATTTAAAACTTAATTCGTAATTTAACACCATACAACGACACATCAAATGGTCTTCCTAGGATTAAAGGGGTCTTGATGTTCTCAGGCATGTCTAGCATAATAAAGTCTACTAGGAAAACAAATTTATCAATTTCTACTTGTAGAATACTTGATTATCTAAACTTACAATCAAATGTATGAAGAACTAGAGAGAGAAAGGAGGGATGAACACTTCTAGAGAGAGAAAGGAAAAAAGAAAAATATTAGATTAGCAAAATGTGAAGTGAAAAACCAACCCTCTCCAAGGTGTGGAGAGGGATACTTATACCTCACAATGGCCGGCTATAGGGAGGCCTTGTGGGCTTTACATAGGCTTTGGCCCGTTTACCTTATTAAGGTTCCAAATATTACTATACGAGTTATTTAATGATGTAATGGAAGTGACTGACACTTTTTGTGAACCTAACAATCTCCCCCTAAGGGAGGTCACTCCATTTTACAAAAACTTAAACCTAGTATACTATGCTTTATCTTCAGTCCTGTGCTCGCAGACTTGTTTTCTTTACTTCATCTTATGAACATGATGTAGTTATCTTTGACTTTAGGCTTTAGCTTGATAACTTGAACTTGACATGAATA
>BQNB010109908.1:0-22656 GCA_026074375.1 Tanacetum coccineum
ATTTTATTGCGTATCAAAGAGCATTGTTAACCCCTGAACCAATTGTTATACCTAAATCGTCTTAGCCTACCTTGTATGTACTAGCTTTTAGTACATTATTGTTTTAACCCAAGTTAATTATTTGAGTACATGGTTGCTGAGTCCTTATCCTTGTAAATACAGTTTTCAGACGATTGGGATTCATAGGAGTATTTATTTCGCGAAGAATGGGGAAGAAAAGTTAAGTCAATACCCCCATATGTTTGTTAAATAATCTCCATGTTATGTTGATCCACCTCAATTCGGGTCATTAGTTAGATTGTAATTATGAGTTCTAAAACTCAAGTGTGGGGGTGCATTTATAAACCCCAAGTTATGATGTATTATGTTAAAAAATAGAAAAAAGAAAAGAAAAAGAAAAGAGATTGATTTTTTTGGGTAAAGGGTTTCCCCGGTAAATGTATTACACCAAAAATCATTGAAGTACAAAAGAATAAGGGTGAAGTCCCTTATTTCCGTCCAAAAAATTAGACACTTACAAGCACCTGAGTGCTACTATCCTAACACCCTACATAAGAAAGACACACCAATCTTATGACTTACAAAGAAGGTAAAGTACATACTTCCTACTGTAACTATGTATGTGGATACTATATTTGATCAATAAACCAAATTGCTCGAATACTCCAACGCGAGCCTCATATCTAAACATAGACTTCCACGTGTCACATTCGACGAACAACCCGGTACTAACGCATCAATACATTTCATATGTTGACCAATCTTCGAATAGATACTAACCGTGTGCGCATATACCTCATTGCAACGTGTACCTTGACTTCCAAAACAGCTTGTATCAACCAAACCAAAAACCAAAGAGGTTTCAAAAATAAGCACCTTCCGAATCAGCACCAAACTACCATGATCCAATGCAGCAGCCATTATATTATCCAAGAATAATAATAACCTTGATAAGAATGCAGACCTGCGTGGCACGGATCTAATAGAATACCTTAATGCTATGAATATAGCAACTTCCAAATGTTCGGTAATAATCACCTTAGAAAGACTAAACCCTTGTTTGCCTTGCTTCCTTACGAGGATACCAAACATTAGGTAATACTCTCACCACGATATTCCTTTTTCTCCCAACCCTCGATAACCACATAACCACACTGTACAGCCTCCTACGCAGCAACCAGCCGCATATGAACCAAATACACCCATGTACGAATCGCCTTAAAACAGATTACAATACACGGAGTACCACAAAAACACAACCCAAGTTGATGCTGTCATAAAGGAAAATCACCCTAAATAGGATTTTAAGGAATATATAAGCGTTAACAAGAAGCAGAAAACGAAACCCTAGCAAGGGTGTCGTCATGTTGTGGTGACCAAACCACCAGCAATCATCCAAAACCGAACAACGAACCAGAATAATATTAAAGAACATGAAAAAAACCCTAGGAATATGGGTTTCTTGTTAGTCGTTCCATACAGCACCGCCTAGAAACATATCGACACCCCATAGGAAGGTAGAATTACGATTGTATTTGGTGACTTAGTCACAAACCTAGCGTTGCGACACTAATCAAAGATCCCAAAAAAATAGTCAAACCCATAAAAAGGAATGATCTGCAAGAAGAACTAATATTATGTGTCAAAGCCTTGTAGGAATTAAACACAACCGGAATTAGAAGGACAAACATGGAGAAATCCTTAAAGATCAAGCAATAAGAACATAACCGCCACCCTTTAGAATAGTAACACAGATCAATCATTCGTATTGCATACCCCAGCGGGTAGAGAGGACGAATAAAGATAGTGTACATGCCAATAATAAACATAAAGTAGAAGGTTAGGCCGCCAAGAATATACGATAACTCAAAACCCCAAACAATCGAACACTTACAAATCATTGTAGAGTACAACGATCATAAGAAGAACAAAAGATAGGCAGAATCATCTTGTAGAGTTTGTATATCTTTGTCGAGTTTTGGTGCTTAGCAAACCCAAATCATGTTCTATTCCTAAAAATAATTAGCTAACCCTTTCACCTCAAATTTACCAAAAAGCCACCCCTAAATATATCCCATCTGTTTTCGTTTCCACTAATGTTATCTTACACCTACACATCAAAACCCTTAAAATACCTCTTTGATAGTAATGACTAGTACTTGCGCCTAGCGATAGAGGTTTGATCTTTTATCAAGCCGTATTAAATTTTTATGCTATGATAGGTAATGAGTGTTATTTTCCCGTTTCCTTATATTTTTTTAATTTATTATACACCCGAGAGAAAGAGAGAAAGAGAGAATCCAAACACTTATGTGAGGTGCTAGTATATACTTTCTTTGCTTTTAATTATGAGGTCTAGAAGGTTGTGTCGTAAATTGCTTTCAAAGAGTAGGTTAAATTCTCCCAATATTGCTATTGTCTAGGTAGAAAAGCCTATTTGCTTGAAAAGCAAAACCTAAGTGTAGGGGTATTTGATGAGGTGTCATTTTATACACTTTTTCAGGGTCATTTAACCCCCTAAATCATGCAAATATGCCCAGATTATGTGCTTAATCGTTTGTTTTTGTGTTTTTAGCACTTGGATGGCTTTTGGAGGAAATACACGTGACTTGGGCTCAATTGAAGAAGAAACGGACAAGACTACGACTCTACAACAATTATCTTGAAGAAAATCATACAGTGCGTGGAGATGGCGTCGCCAACTACAAGCGACGACGTCACAATATTCAAGAGACGACGTCATGGATTTCTAAACGACGTTAGAACGAAGCCGACTTAAAGAAACCCTAGAATACCTTGCGGCACGACGACGCCAGGACTATAACGCGACGCCGTTACACCTATTTTCCTATATATACAAATCCGTTTTTAGGCTTTTAAGTGTGTAACTTTTGGGAGACGAACCCTATCATTAGTAGTCGAGTTTAGCAGTTGTGTAGGTCGTTTTTAGGGTGTTAAAACCCTCTTGTATCAGCCTTGAACACATGTTTTAATCAAGTAAAGTTCATCTATCCCTTTAATCTTTCAATATGTCTATGTGTTGTGTGATTAAACCTTGTTCTTCTCCTTTGTTTAACATGCTAGGCTAGATCCATTAGTATTTACTTATGATTGCATAAAACTTAGTATGTAGAACCTTTTAATGTTGCTTCTTGTGATGGATGTGCGCGTTAGGCTTTAGAAAACTAGCCATAAGATATTAAATTGGCATAAACGTCTAGGGAAATGCGAGTGTGTAGAAAGGATACCATCGGTAACAGTCTTCATACTACCTTACCCCTAATATGGTTGATCCCTCTTAAGATATTTCAAATGCATGTAATGTACTCTTAAGGGCCTTGTAATAGTCTTCATACTACCTTACTTGTGCGTTGCCTTAACGGAATATTACATAGACGGCGGGTTCGTGTAATTCGTTCATGACTTAGGAAATACTTACACAGATCATCACAAGTGTGACAAAGCAACATGATTAGGAGAAACATACTAAGGGGTACTGCATGATTAAGTAAATACGTTCGTTTATCATATAGTTATCACCAAAGTAGTTTAGATTTATATTTTGTTTAATTAGTCGAAACAAACCAAACCTCTCAAACCATGATATTTACATGCTTTCTTAAAAACATAAAAATACAAAAAGAATATTCTTAACTTTACTTATAGCACTTACAAGGATATGGTGCTTGCTAGGGTCAGTTAGAGTAGTTGGCAAAATTCTTTTGTGAGTCCAACAACGACCCGGCATCACCTATATATATATATATATATATATATATATATATATATATATATATATATATATATATAACATATATATGTGGCTAATTATGAGTGTATAAATATGATTTAGTGACTGGATGCCACCTCAACGATGACATGACACACATATAGCATTTAATTTTGAAATTTGTTTGATTTTCAAGTTTTTTAAAAATATACTCCATAATTATCAAGATATACTCCTTAATTATATGGCATATTAATCCAAATTTATAATAATATCTTTTAAAAATAAGCCATGGCACCTTTTGATTTTCAAAAAGATATCTTTTGATTTTCAAAAATATATCCAGATATACTCGCTTATTATATGACATATTCATCCAAATCTATACCATGTAGATAGGTGACTTTTTAATCAAGAAAACCCTTACGAACCCAAATACCCAAAACCATCTTCTACGCAACTCTATAACTACTCTTTTAATTACTACGCCACTCTTTGTCTACTTTTTTTCTTGCTTTCTCTCTAATTTATAACTCTTTCTCTAACTTGCAGGTCTAGGATGTTTGTGGTGAAAAAAGCTGTTTCTGGGTCACAAATTACGAGAATCGAAGCAATGGATCCCCAGAGATAATGTACATATAAGTTGCTTATTGCCTCCAATCCTCACATTTTCCATATCAGATTTACACGATAGTAACATTAACGACCATAACATTTTCAGGGTCCAAGGCACTACAGCTGTTGAAAAACATCCGGCCTCTTGGTACTTAAAGTACTTATGTGGTGCTCATGTGTTATGGGACAAGACACGTGGCGTTCAATTAGCTTATATCCCTCCACCGGGTAGCTTGCCACATGTCATAAAAGAAGGCATTATGATTAAGCGTCCGGTTCCCTGGAACTATTATCATAATGTAGTCACTTCGAGTTGTAAGTATGCACCTCTGCTTATTGATGTTAAATAAAGTTCCATAGCATATTCTCCTAATGTTAATTATCCTTAATAAATGTAAGTTAACAAGCTAACTGTCTATTCAATCGTTGAGTTTACGTAATGGCATCAAATGCGAGAATATTTCCATCGACCAGGACCACTAAGTTTATGCTACTTTTTTTTGTAAAATTATAAGCACGATTCACTTTTTCAGATTGGGGTAAACCGAAACCAAATCGAAAACCGGAAAAACCGATCCGAAAAAACCGACCAAGGTAGAAACCGATGGTTTGGTTTTTACTTTTCCAAAAACCGAAAAATTTCGGTTCAGATTCGGTTTTCGTCCAAAAACCAAACCACAAAAACCGAACCGAACCAGTTTTATTATATAATAATATAAAATAAATAAATAATCAATATTTTCATATTCATTTTATGGGTGGGATTATTATATATTTATTTTAATGTTTATATGTGTGTTTGTCATCATGTGTTTACTTGACAATATATTATTACATATGTGACAATTGATCATACTATATTAAAGTTCAACTGCAAATGTGTGTTGTCTATTTAATATGTGATGTAAATTTTAGAAATAATTAGCGATAAATAAATATTAGCTAAATTGGAAAAAAAAAAAGTAACCATTTTTCTACGTAAAGTTTGTTAGTATAATTTGGCCACACACAAATATAAAGGGTTTGTAAACGACAAAATCGAAAACTCAAACCAAAACCGATAATAAACCGAAAAAACGGAACCGCAAAAATCAAACGGTTTTGGTTTTTGGTTCTATAAAAACCGAATATTTCGGTTCGATTTCGGTTTTAGCCAAAAACCGTCCTAAACTGAACCGTGCACACCCTACTTTTTCTTAATTAATAGATTCTTATGTATGGTGGGATTGGGAAAGATGAGAGAAGGAGATTTATTGGATGGCACTCCAAGGAATTAACTTGCCTCTTGCATTTACCGGTCAAGAAAGCATCTGGCAGAAAGTTTTTATGGTAAAATTGCGCGAGCAGCGAGAGTCTTGTTACGATGTTACTAAGTCTTTTTGAAATCACCTCAATTGATAATCTTCAAATTTTATGAAGTCAGTGTATGGTTTAATCTCATAATGACCTCTAACGTGCATGCTAATTTTGAAATTAATACAACTATATTGCCAAATTGTGCAGTATATTTATGAAACATTTTTGTTTCATCACAGGACTTTAATATTAGTACGCAAGATTTAAACAATTTTTTCGGTGGACCAGCATTTCTTGCATGGGCTTGAATGCGAAACTTACACGCGTGAGTGCATATTACATATCAATCTTTCTTTGTTTGATGATGAAGATTAGTATTGAATCATTTACACTTGATAAACTTAGTTTTGGTGAGAAAATCTTTAAGGATTTTTGATTTACCGGTTTATTAATGAGTGTATCAGATGGGGTGGGCCATTATCTCAGAATTGACTCGATTAACAATTGGCATTGCAAAAACAAATATTAGGCCGGATGATTAAGTTAGGCATGACTCCAGGTAATTATTTCTTAATGTTAAAACGTTTCATATTAATTGTAGATTAATCTGTTTTTATAGATGAAAGCTATGCAAATATTATCATAACCTTCCTTGTCCAAAGATACTTCCAGTTTTAAGGTGAGGTTTGAATTTTATAAAATTATAAAGGTAAATATGATTCTGTTTGATTTTTCACTAAACAAGCATATATTCTAAGTTTCTAACCATTATATGTGAAAATATCCAAGTGGAGTATGTTGGGAACCCAAAAGATGCTGAAAAGATCTTACAAAGAACAATAAGTTTACATTGTTCATAAATTAGCTCTATGGCGTTTTCAAAATAATACCATACTATTCCTTCACTGTTAAATTGATAGACAGAAATCAACTTCATGGACCTGTAATTGTTGTAGTCGAGTGCCTAGATGTCGACTTAATCAAGACCGGTATAAGAGCTCTAGATGATTTTCCTCTATGTGTGATGATCCATCAAATGCTCGTGATAGTCATACAACATGTAGGCAATAATCATAACAAGTGATATTTCCAAGCATGAACAAACAATTGTTGTGGTACCCATATCCTCAATTTATCATCTCTCTCCCCTTTAATAGTGTTTCTAACATCTGTTTCAATGGGGTCACAGTCTGTTTAAGAATCAAAATGTAAGTAATATAAGATTATACAAATTATATACTATTCAATTATTCAAGTGACTTCCAAGCCGTATTTAATTAGATCGGCAACCCTTTGTAAATTACAAAAAGTGAAATATGTATTGTGAACAATTATGGAGCAATATTTGTATATAATATATATATAAATAATATATATATATATATATATATATATATATATATATATATATATATATAATATATAAAAAATTATAATATTATATATATATATATATTAGTATTAACAGAATAATCGTATTCTAAGTAATGAATGTCATGTAAGTTCAAATATAAATCACTTCCCATTAATACTATAGTTTTATAAGGGACACGTAATTTTTTATTTTTTTATGAAAAGTAACCCAACATTTAGTGTTTCTTTTCATAAATAACCCAATTTTCAAAACCCCTTTCCTTCCTCACAATACTAAATCTTTCATATTACTCTCATCAATTCTCCATAATGTCGCATATTGTTACCATCGTCGTGGTTGTGTATGTCGCAATAGTCGCTATCTACCTGGCCAACATTCCATATGAAGAAAATCATCAATTTTTAGCCGTAATTTTAGTGTTTCTTGTACGACTAATTGTTCTAGCAATCGACATATATAAATTTTGTAGGTAATAGACAGTATTGCTAGAAAAGTATTGTAATAAAGCTTTGTTTTTTTGTTCTTATGTAATTTTATCTCATTTTTAAGGTAATAAACAGGGCAAATCTATATGTTCTTATATATAGAGAGAAATATGTCTTTCGATATTTTCTTCATCGGTAACTCATTATATTCATTATATAAAATACTTAAGATGCTACATCCAGTCATAATTCTGGTGCTTTTAGGAGTAGTGCCATTTTTCATTAGCCTCGCGGATCAACCACTCGGCGATTCTATTCCTCACTTGGTGATCTTTCTAACATTAACACTACCGCTACTAATTACATCATTACGTATTAATAATCGTAAATTCTAATGTAATAATAATTTATGCTATTATTTAATAATAATATTATATTTAGAGGATTAATCTTCTAAAAGATTTAAGTTGTGAATATTTCCATCTCTATTTCAATCTTTATCTTTAGTTGCACCTATGGTTCGCGGTGTCACGTACCCAGAGGCATACACGAGTAAATCAGATGACGATGCCATACTTGCAATACTCGATTTAGTTACACTAGTGATACGTTTGGCGCTTTAAGAGTCGTTGCTATCTGATCGTCATTAAACGGTTCTTCTTCGTCATTAGATGTGGACATGTTACTAGGGATATAGGGTGTTTCAACGGTAGCAGACAAGTGTTCAAACTCGTCTTCGGAGTCGGATAGTGTGATCATGTAGGGAGAATACATTATGTGACAAGTTTCAATATTGTATAAAACGATAGCATGCAAGTTATGTATAAATGTTTCAGTGATTATGCGCGTGGAATGTTTATAATGCAATGGTTATAGTCTAGGCCTAATGATGCAACCTAGTTCTCTATAACCTTGGCTCTAGATATCAATCTGTCACACCCCTAAAATATCGCAGCGGAAGGCAATCGGAGTATGACTTCATAGCACAAAGAACATAATATATAAAGAACGACCTCTACATGGGTCTGGGTCGTTTAAAAATACCTCGTTTGATTCATTTAAATAAATAAGGTTTTCCAACAAGACAAAATCCAAAGTTTCACATCAAAATAAAAGATAAGTTTTGATACAATCAAACGATACAAGTATATGTAAGAAATCTCCAATGTGACGCAACCGAAACGGTGACTCTAACATGATACTTCAAGTGCTAGGAAAGATCATGCAAGTTGTAAATATGAGAAATACATGATAAAATATTAACATAAAATTTGTGAGATCGTAGGTTTAAGTCATATAAATGCGGACCACAAGATTTCAAGTCACTATTGTAATAAATACAATATACGGAAAAGTATTACTATTGCACTAAGCTCATGACACTGAAGCCTTAACCGACGTTTAAGTTGTTACAAGTTGTTGCCCGGTATTCAATGTCTTACCAAAACACCCAAGTACTCCTCAAATGAAATGCATCCGTTTGACATGGTAATCAAGTAAGCGCTACTTACCCATACGGGGGTGTTAACCCTAATAGATCTATTCACAACATTCATGATTACAAAGTAATTCTCGGTTCATGATAATGGGGACTTCATGGCAATGGTAACATAGGCAATACGTAAAAGTTTAAGTACTTGTGCCCATAAGTAAAAACAAGCAATGTATTCTAACCCCAATATTTCAAAACGAGTATTAAAAGAGTAAAAGTGAGGTTATGAAACTCACCTCAACGAAGTGATACAACAGGAATACTACGCAAGTTCAACGAAAAATGAATCCTAACCGTGACCTAAATAATTAAGACGCCTTAGGTACAATACGATATCAGGTATATGCATATAAGTTTCATAAAGTTTTATCACCCATATAAACTTGTAGTGAAGTTTTTATAAAGCTTCACATGTGAAAAACACTTAGAAAATAAGTTACAACACTTTTACATCAAAATAGAAAATATAGGAGCCGCCCAGATTTTTAACTCGACTTCAAACGACTATATCTCACTTGTCACTTAACCTCTTTCAACGAAACGACTTGCTACGCTTAGCTCTATGTCTTAACTTTCCAAATATATAAGTTTCACTCTCAAATTCATTGTTTAAAGCAGTCAAATGGTTGTTGCAAGATTGAAAGTTAGAAAGATAGTTGATTGACACATTGTTTTGCAAAAATTATTTGAAAATGCTAAAAAAATCCCATAATTTATAAATTTCTAGAGGAACATACCTAAGACCTTATATTATAAGGACGTGAAAAGAAACTTGCCAAAAGGGGTCTTTAAAGTGGTTAAAACAAGCACACAAGTTGACTCATTTTTTGCTCAGCAACCCTAGTTTTGTATCTTTGTTTAAATCAACTTCCAACACAACAAATATATAGCGGTGATATGAAATGGAGCATGATATGATAAGTATGAGTAAAATAGATTATCATGAAGTGCTTACATAATTTGGATGTTTATGATGGTAGAAGAATGCACAAAATCAACCCAAGAAGCTTAGAAAACCATAATTTCTTATACCAAAACCCTAACTTTCTTTAGAAATCCTCTAGCAATCATTTAAAAACCCTTTAGCAAAGCCCTAAAACTTGTTATTTCTCTTGTATATCAGCTGAGATGGGAGAGGATAAGAGTGTTTTTTGTGTGCAAAATGAGTGTAAAATGGTTTTTATTTATAAGGAAAGAGTGTAAGATTTTTGTGACCTAAGGGACAAGATCTATGACAAGGAGGTGGGGGTAATGAAGGAGGTGAGGGTGTGGCGTGTGAAGTGAAGGAATATGCAAAGGGGGATGGTGTAGGTTTAACTTAGCTAGATCTTGTAAGGTTTTCAATATATTATGACACTTGTTGGTAAGAAAAACTAAGCGTGGTATTGTTTGGTGATATTTTATGTATAATACATAAGGGGATTGGTTTTTGCTTATTATATGGGGAGGGAAATGACTAAATTTAAATGTGTAAAAGTGTTAGTACAAAGGTAGTAAGGATATTGGGTATATTGTGCATGCATGCATGACATATAATGCAAGACTTGATTGATTTACGTAGAAGTTGTAAAATCAAATGCATAAGATTATGAAATCATGCTCATGAGAGTAATAATGTAATTGCTTAACGTAGACTAAACTTTGTCTAGTGACTGA
Organism: Tanacetum coccineum; assembly: GCA_026074375.1. Taxonomy (NCBI): domain Eukaryota; kingdom Viridiplantae; phylum Streptophyta; class Magnoliopsida; order Asterales; family Asteraceae; genus Tanacetum; species Tanacetum coccineum. The sequence continues at coordinate 10,590 of BQNB010109908.1, forward strand.
ATACGTTCATAGATATTTTTCTTGTTGTACGCGGGTGATAACGCCTTAATTATACATGTTTTAGGCGGCGTTATTATATATATTTTCATCATTTCTCGTGAACTTTTGATACTTAATAGCATGAAATATGTGCAGTTTCACTTGAAGATAGTCCAAACTCAAAAGTGCTTGAAGTACAAGTGTTTACACCTTATGAAGACAAGTTAGAAGATAATAAATAATAAAGTCCAAAGATCAAGCAGAAGTATGCCGCACTTCCGCTGAAGTGCGCCGCACTTGGCCACGAAATAAATGAAAGCAGTACTAAATACCTAAAGTGCGGCGCACTTTTATATTTGTACTTTGTACTTGTCTCCAGCATTAATGATTCTTAACCGACAATAGGCAAAGTACGCTGCACTTTTTATTAAGTGCGCCGTACTTGGCCCCCGCACAGCCTATAAAAGGAGACCTTGGCTCTCCCATTTTCATATCTCTCAACAACAATCTCTTACATCACTCTCATATCAATATATCATGAATCTAAGGTGATGTGACAGAGCACTTAGGGTTGGAATCATTACTAGTCAGTATAATATTGTTTTCAATTGGGAAAACTCGTGTGTAATTCACATTTCTCTTATAAACTCAGTATAATCTATTATCTCTTTTGATATTATTTCTGGAATTTATATGATTGTTATGAGTTTCATCTCTGTTGTTATGGAGTAATTTCATTATGTTTGTTTAGGCGTTCTTGAGATGTGATATATACGTATGCCTTGGATATATGCTTTTGATTATGTAATTTGTATGCTTGATATTGTTATGCTAAGATCATTGATTATTGTTTGATTTGTCATTGTGATAGAAGTAGGTCTAAAGGCTCTATTGCTTTGATATAATTTTGCGTTGTCTGTCTATGAACAATTCGATATTAACCTTGTAAGAATTGGTTAATAAAACTATGATCAACCTAAGTATAATAATGTTTAATGCTTAATTTCATGTCTAACGAACTTGATTAAGAGAGTATGCTTTTTATATTATCAACCACAAACCGATCTTTATGCACTTGACACATTTAGAATTATAGGCCGAAAGGGTTTCTTTTCATGTTCGGTAGATATATTTGCTTATGTGATTTTCCATCATATATTGCTTATATGTATTGTTTGTGCGTGCATTTCTATCCATATACATGTTTTATCTATTGTCTCTTCGCCTAAGCAAACATGTTTTAATCATCTTGGTAATAATCTAATTATTTATAGCGTTTGGTATAACGTAGTTGTTAAATCAAATAGGAGTCTAATGATCGTGACAATCATTTGGACTTTCTTTCTAAACTACTTTTTGAATCTGAAAACGCACAACTCTCTTGGGACGACCTAGACTTACCTAGACTTTACTACACTCGAAAGGGTATACTTTTTCGTGTGTTTTCATCAATTAACCGGTATGTCTAGTCTTATAAATTTAAAGCTTTTTGAAACACATCAGCGGGATAACCTAGCAGTTATATGAAAAATCAAGTATTTACGCGTTTAGAATAAACCGTTCAAGTTTATAAATAAATGTTAACCTAAAATTGTTAGTTGTCACACTATAGTTGTTGAAAAACTATTGAATGTAAGCTTACCACTCATTGGTGTGGAAACTTCTTTGGCCCCATCCACAGTTTGGTTTTTGAGAATATCCTTTAAAGTTTTGTGTTGCAACAAGAAAATACCATCTCGAGTTAAAATGACCTCAACACCAAGAAATTGGTGGACTTCTCCAAGATATTTTAGCGCAAAACGATCATGAAGTTATAACAACCTATAATTTTCATTAATGTAATTATCCATCTATTAAATTAGATGCACTGTAATATCCATCTTTTATATATACCACCTTTTTACAGGGAAATTTTTGCTTTATCTCATTATGCAACGTAACTTGCATCTCTAAAGTAAACGAGCTCACGCAACCTACCTATACCAATTATATCTATGTCTATATCATGTAAACATCCTAATATGTCAAGTCTATACCTTAATATCATTTTTACCAAGTACATTACCCATTTAACATACCATTTACAACGTTATTTCAAAACGAACTTTAAACATTAAACGTTTATATCAAACCCTAATTATATGTAATGTACACATATAAAATGAATGTACAAGTATTCAAGGCATGTGTACAAGTATCATAGCATAATATTTGAATCATACTTCCCTCCAAAACCATGGTACAACACGTTTAAGCTCAATGTATAAATCAATAAAGCACGGATTCAAATAAGCTCATTTTACCACCATTTTTCTTCTAGTTTCTTACCATTACTTAAGCACTAAGTACAAGCTCCTAATGCACAACATTTAAACCCTAATTACCCTAATCTACGTCCTAAAACCTAAAACCCTAACCCGAAAACTAGTTTTAAAACCTAATTTCATTTTTAAAAAAACCAAACCTTAAACCTAAACCTTAAACCTAAACCCTAATCCAAATAATAAAAACTTAATCCTAAACCCTAATCTATCCTAAACCTTAACCCTAACTAGAATTTAAAACCAAAAACCCTAACCCAAACCTAAATTCAAACCCGACACCCCTTTATTTCATTTTTGACCCATTTTAAACCAAGCTAGCATCCAAGCACCACCATGACCTCACTACTACATCACCACCAAGCACCTTACCCACCTCCTTGCCTCCTTGCTTGCTACAATACTTGGTTACCAAGCAAACACCCCCTTCGTCACCTTTCTTGCAAACTGAACCCCCCATAACCCTTTCACCTTGCAAAGCTACACTCCTAGCTCTCCATACTCATCACCTAGCTGTCCTTAGTCATTCCCTATAACCCTTGGCCACCACACCAAGAAAACTTGGCCACCAAGGGTGTTCGAGTACTATATATACGCATACATACACATACTTTTCAAACACACCTCAAATCTTCATCACAAACACAAATGGAGTTCTAAATCAGACCAAAGAGGATCAATAGAAGCTCCAAGATTAGTTTGAAAAAGCCAAGAAAAAGAATAAAGAAGCATTAAAGTCATTTCTATGCGTCAATTCGACCCCTTTCTACTCAAGTTAAGCCGACAACTTGTTCAATAAAGCGCATAATCCTGTTTAGCAATATTCAAAAGACTCCTAAGATCCTAGTAGAACCCTTGTTAAGCCTTGACAATCCTCAAACCCAAGCGTTTTTTAATTAAAACTCCTAAAAACGAACCCGTTTATGAATTTCCTAGCTAACAGAATCCTTTTTCATAAACTTTTGTTACATAATAACATCTTATTTTAGCTATTCAATTAAGGCCATGACTGAAACACACTTTTGGATTGCAAAAATATCAAAATTACTGTATTTTGGACTTATTAGCAAATGATTTCATGCATATGGGGGGGGGTTTTTTTTATATATTCATAACTTTCTGAAATTTATAACTAGAGGGCCTGAAAATGTCATTTTCCTAAAGTTATAACTACAAGGAGCTGTTTTGCCAAGTTCTAAAGTTAAAGGATTAAATTATATATACTTTATATATAAAGGACTAAATTTGTAAAAGTTAAATAAATCAAGGGGTATAAGATTGCCCATATTTTGCAAACTTAAAAATATAAAATATAATATTTTTATATAAATTATAAAAATATATATAGATATTATAAGACTCGATTTTATTAAAACCCGACACATTTATCGTTATTGATCATCGATCGACGCATTATAAAAACAATTACGTTATATATTTAACGTAATTTAACATCGACTAGCTTTTGAAGAAACGTAAAATCTTATCGTATCACGTTACTGGGGAGCTTCATGTGAGGAGTTTTATTTGGGTATACGTTTAGACGAGTTTGCTAGATTTACGATTTAAAGTGTCCTGACTCCTCAAACGTTTACTACATGACCTCTGAATTATGATGACCCGAACAGTGATACAATATTTCCATAAATTAATAAATCAAATGATTAAACATCATGAAGTTTTGAAACATAAACAATCAAACTAAGACTTGACATATTACCCCAGGTTGCATAACAAAGCCGTTACTTTCACTTGATATACTTTTGCCATCAATCAGATTTCCCCTGTTAATCTTCTAATGTTTCATAAACCCGCAAGGGGGATACATGCTATAAACCATGAATACAAGTGTTTTTTTCTAACTGTATGCTATCCTGATATATTATTGCCTAAGTCCTTACTTTTGCCATTAAGACCCCACTATCATGAACCGTTAATTACTTTTCGATTAAGTCCGAATTTTGTGAATAGATCAATTTGGGACTGAACTCCCCCCCGTTAGTGGTACCTATACTATTCTGGTAACCAACCACTTCATTTGATTCACTATGCGGGTGTTTGGCAAAGGCACCCGTTGGGGCAACTATTTGTGATTATTGATTAATTCAATGTCTCGGTGTCATGAGCTTAGGGCAATAATACTGTTTTCTATAATAATTGTACTCGTTGTAATTATTACACTTATGGATGTATAATAACGTAACCCACTATTGAACTTGTGTTCAAACTGTTTACCATAAACCTATGAATTTCACTTAACCATTGTGTTGATCTTTTTAGCATGTTTATCTCAGGTAACTGAGCATCTTATGGCGCGGAGTGGCACGGACTTGAAGATGGCTAAACTGTTATCATTCAAACTTTATGTTTCTAGATTTTAGGATCTCTCTTCTTGTAAAAACTCTGATGAATAAATGAATGATAACTAAATTTTTCAAAAACGTCTCTTTATGAGTCGTTTTCTATGATTATGACTGTTGGACTATGAAGTAATACCCCAGATTAGCTTTTGCTGCTATATTTGTCAAAATGGGAGGTGCTATAGATTGGTATCAGAGCCATGTTTATAGAGAACAAGGTTGAAACCTTAACTATAACTACTTTTCTTTTTCCATCCAAGAAAGTCCTCCGTGCCACTACTTCTCCCGAATAGTATGTAAAGTACATAACTATTATTATATAAATAACTTATGTTATTTACCGCTTGGGTGATACAGGTGATGTATTCTCCAACCACCCTTCTTCGATATAGAGGATGTTTTTTCCTACTAACTTCCGACTATATCCCGCTTCCCTGGACTATTCCCCACTTCACCATAAAATACTTATTCTTAAAGCTCTTCAAATAACTCATTTGGTTTAGATCACAATAGCTTTCACCAAACTCTTTACTTTTTCATGATGACCCCTATATGAAGGTCATGCAAGCATATTATGCTAAAAAATCACCTATTCCACCGCCAACTATTGTGCCTCCATCTTCAATGCTATCTCCAATATTTAATTCTTAAGAATTCTTCCTTCCTGAGGAATTATTGCCACTTAAGAAACGAGGCCGTGGCCGATCATCCTTCTCTACCTCTTCCCTACCTCAAGCATTTGAGATAGGAAAAAGCTCTCGTAAGACAAGTCTGGAACGTCACGAGGAACAAATTGAGGAAATTTTGAATCATCTAGATGAACTCTTTCTCGACCGCATTGAACACATAGAAGATAAAATAAAAGGTCTTGGAAAAGGTCGGGTGATCATACAACAAGATTTTGACAATCTGGAAGCTGAACTCCAAAAGGCACATAAATCAAATTGCTAACTTCAAAGAAAGCAATTGGTGAGAAAATAAACACAAGATTTCCTGGCTCGCTTTTCAGGATTGCAATTCTAAACAATCAATCGAAGATATCCAGGTATTGTCACCAAACAGATAAAGAAAGTCCCTTCTGGATGCAACCTATGAACACAAGAACAGTCAGGAAGGACCATCAGACTACTAGATTAGATACTAGTTATAGCTTTTGTTAGAACCTAGCCACGAATTGTGGTAAAATAACAACAAATGTCAATTTTAACTATGTACAGACAAAGGCAAGTTGATTCCATGAAAATAATACAATGGTGATCCCGTTTTATATTCATCTTGTGTCCTATATTACATCTCCGTCTTCATCATTATGAATATTACCGTGACCCCTAGAAAATAAACTAATAAGTACAGATTCTGGTTAGTAATTTTATATTATCAACTAAGTATCTATGATATCATAAATCACTTATTTTAAAAATGCTTAAAGTTCCAAAAAAGCATTCATTTAAGAAATAATTGTGATATCATTCTTATTACGTGGTGTCTTATGTTGATAGAATGCCTCCCAAAAGGATGTCAACATCTAAAGCACCAGCTATAACTCAGGCTGCCATCAGGAAACTAGTTGCTGACAGTGTTATCACAACTCTAGAAGCACAAGCCGCTAACATGACAAATACTGATAATACCACCAGACCAATAGAAGCTCTTGTGGCAAGACAATGTAGCTACAAAGAGTTCATAAGTTGCCAACCTATCAACTTCAAAGGTACGGAAGGCGCTATTGGTCTCATTTGTTGGTTTGAAAGAACTGAATCAGTGTTTTCCCGTAGCAACTGTACCGAAGACTGCAAGGTAAAGTTTGCTACTAGTACTTTAACTGAAGAAGCTCTATCCTGGTGGAATTATTTTGCCTAACCTATTGGGATAGAAGAATCTTACAAGATTACCTAGATTGAATTCAAGAAACTTTTGATAAAGAAGTATTGTCCCCGAACTGAAGTCCAAAAGATGGAAGACGAATTTTACCATCTGACTGTAAAGGGGAATGATCTCAAGACATATGTGAGAAGATTCCAGGAATTGGCAACCTTGTATCCCACTATTGTGCCAGATTCTGAGAAAATGATGGAAGTTTTCATCGGAGGATTGCCTCGAAGTATTGAAGGGAATGTTACCGCCTCTAAACCTCAAACTCTAGAGGAAGCCATTAACATAGCCCAGATGCTAATGGATCAGGTAAAAGCACACTCCGATGAAAGTATCAAGTGATCACAAACAAAAGTTTGATGACAGAATAACTTTCAACAACAATAACTACCGCAACGATAATAACAACTACCGTAACACCAACACCAATAACCGCTACAATAATCACCAACCACAATAGAACAGAAGATAGGAAACCTTCAGGGCTTATGCTACCACCCCAACGAAAGCAATATGTATTAACTGGAAACCGTCCCTTGTGTAAGAAAGGCACTCTGCACACATATGGACCTTGCACTGTTAATTTGTAATTAACTTGCAACAAGGTGGGCCATCTGACTAAGAAACAGTAAAACAAAGGGCCAGCCACTAGAAGTAATCTGCTACCAGTGACAGTACTTGTCATGCTTGTGGAAGAAGGGCAATTTATGCCAAATATGTCGAAAGACCACCAACAACCATGCCTAGGGAAGAGCCTACATGCTAAGGGATAGGAATGCTCACCAAACCAACGTAGTTTGATTGATGCTAAACCACACCTTTTATATATAATATATAATAGAATATAAAATATATAGTAAGTATAGTCTAAAAACAATAATCAATAAAACCAGGAAGTAGTATAGAATGTTCCCGGGTCGTTTATCCCCAACGAGGCTGGACTGGAGAATCGATATAGTCGGAAGATTGGAGTTTGATAGGAAATGAATTTAGAGAGTGTGGAAAGCAAGTTAAACAATAACAAACAAAACGATTAAAGAAAACCTAAAAATTATGAATTAAGCTAAAAACGAGACACGAATCCCCGAACAAGGTCAAAAACCTAAAATCTTTAAAATAACCCACAAAGAAATTTTTACTTCTCAATGGGGACTAATAATTGCAGAAATGAAAAAACTAACGAAAACGGAGGTCGTTTGACCAGACAAAAACAGTCCAACCAAAATCCGTACCCGAACCCCCGTTCTTTAAAATCATAAGATTGAGAAATAAAAGTAACCCTACGAACGTTTTTCTAGTTTCCTACATATATAGACTAAAGAAAATTTTCTAAACAAGAAAAAAAATTTGAGATAATTTTTTATATTTTTTATGAATTTTCTAAACTTTTAACTAAATTAAATTATAAAAAAATACTAAACTATTTTTAAAAATTCTGAAAAATTTACCTAAAATACTTTGCACTACAACTATCCCTAGAAAATAAGAAACCCAAAATGCGGCTTATAAAAAGCCGAAATAACCTGGAAACAGCTAATAGCTTAAAAGGGTGAAAACTCCTAAATACAAAACCACTTGGGGGACTCCTAACGTAGAAGTCCCAAGGGAGCGCAGCGGTATGTAATTTGGATTATAAAAAGGGGTGTAATGAGGGTAGAGGCCCGGGTTTCGAGTCTTGCTCACCCGTTTCCCATTATCTCCCCTTTTTTTCATGACTTTTTACACAAACTTGTTAAGCTCCTTAAGCTTAACAATTTTTATAACTATAACTTTTTGAGATTGCTTATAAATAAGCTGGAAAATGGGCTTAAAAGTGACAGAAAGGCTTAAGAAAGCTGTGAGCTTTTTTTTTCTTTTTTGGATTTTGAAAAGGCTACAAAAGATGCAAGTAAGCTAAAATGAAACTAAACTAAGCTAATGAGCAAATTCATGATGAATTAAGCAAAAAGAAAGAAAAATAAGCTTGAAAGAGCCTATTAAGCTATTGACATGGAATTTAGCTTAAAACAGACAAAGGGCACTTTGTGGCTTAAAAATAAGCCACAAGACAAAAACTTGAGAATCCTCAATCTAGAAAAAAGAAAAGAGGACATAAAAAACTCTAAGAAAAAACATTCTAAACTTATTTTGAAACAAGAATAAGATATGAAAAAGCTGCTAGAAAAAGCTAGGGAGGACAGGATGCTTAAAGTACTTAGAGCTCAAATTGCTTGGTTATTCTTTTGGCTTTTAGGCTCAAATAAGCAAATGAATATGAAAGGCAAAGTAACAAAACACTCAGGTAATAACAAAGGAACTAAGTTAAGCTAATTAGGACAACTGAATAAGCCAGAGATAAGCTTAAAATCTCAGCAGTACTAACCTTAAAGTTAGTACAGTTAGATAAGCACTTAGGGTGCTAAACCAATAAAAGGCTAAAAAGCAAAATGTATGAACACATAAGCAAACAAAAGAGCTTAACTATGCCTAATAAGCCAATACAAACACAAATAAGCTAAGGAAAGGGAATCAATGAGCCAGAAATCAAAATTAAGCTATAAGCCAAAATAGGCTTGGGTTTGCAGTCCCAAAAGGCCCTTGGGGCACCTTTAGGGCTTATTTCTTAAGCCCTAAAAGTGAGACCCAATGGTTGAGCTTATAGGGGATTAAAGCACACCCTATAAGCTCACTGAAATTGCTTTTTAGAAAGAAAAAGGTGAGCTTAATGACAGCTTAAATAAGTTGTCAAAAATGGCTTTAGCACCAGGGGATTTTTTTGGCAGAAATGAAAATAAGCTAAAAAAAACTCAAAATAAGTTAAATTTCCTAAAAAGCTTTCTAAACTAGTTTAACATACCCAATGCAATATGAAATAAGCAAAAGCAATGAGCCACAAGCTCAAATAAGCTAATTGAGCTTTTGAGCTTAAGGCTGCTTGCTAAACAGCCACAAGCTCACTTTTGGCTTAAAAATAAGCCACTTAAAGGTGACTTTAAGGGCTGAGTTTTTGGGGGCTTATTGGAGAGCTTATCAGCTTTCTAAAAATGTAAAAATCTTAAGCCTTTCACCTTAAATAAGCCAAGAAAAGGGGTTGCCAATTGGCTGTTTTGCACCAGGGGACCCCTTTTGACAGATTATAAAAATGATAAAGTGGTAATTGCAGCCTTGAAAATAAGCAACCAATTAAGCTATAAAATGGGAAATAAGCACAAAAAGATAAAGTATGGCCTAAAAACTACTTATTCTCCAAAAATCAAACCCTAAATCCTACTGTAGCTCACCTAAAGATGATCATGAAAAAGGATACTTGATGCTTTTGATGTAACTTGACAGAATTTGACCAAAAACTCATAAGACCAAAGGCTTTTTTAAACTCTCTTTTGACACTTCATTTTGAACTCAAAACAGACACCAAAAGTTACCCTAAAGACATTTATCTAAAGCTTAGGAAATAAGCTGTTTCCTAATAGCATATTTCCATAGACTTGAACCTTCAACACTTTAGTCTTTAAAATCTAACTTTTAACTCTAAAAACTTTTCAAAACAGCTTAATACTTACTTAAAAATGATGACAAAGTAAACCAAATGACCTTACCCATTGCAAATCCCATTTTGACCCATTTTAGCCACTGTCCCAAACACCCCTTTAAGATTTCCTATTTTAATTCTACACTAGTTTAGGATGAATTAAGCTTGTGTTATTATTAACAGATAGAAAACTAACAATTTTAAAGCATAATAAGTATAATACAAAAACTGAAAAGCACTTATTGTTGATTTATAGAGATTTAAGCCAAGGGTTCTAAAAACAGATTACTAAACATGAATAATAAGCATGATTAAGCACAATGAAAAAGAGAATAAGCACAAATAAGCTATAAATAAGCAAATGCATAAAAATAAGCTTAAAATGAAGGAAAAAGGACTTACAATGCCCTTTGCTCTAAACAAGGGCTAATAAGCTTTTAAAAGCTTTATCTACAAGCTCCACCTTATCAAAGATAAGCTGGTGGGGTCCATAAGCCCGTCAATTTCTGGCTTATCATCCAAATTATAAGCCGTGGTACCTTTTTGGTATTTTTGTGACTTTTTTCTTTACTAATTAATTTTTTTTCTTTTACTTAATAAAAGCAGCTTATAAATAAGCTTAAGTGAAAGCTTTTTGAACACAATTGAGCACTAATCAACAACTTAAGACTTGAATTTAAAACATGGATCTTTAACATAAATTCCTCAAAATTTCATTAAACTTGAAAATGAGTACAAAGCTGAAAAGAGAAAGTACAATAAGCTGAAAAAGACTTAATTTAAATTGACAATTAAACTAATAAGCTAAGATGATAAGATGAGCTACAAAGGGGTCCTTTTATAGATGAATTCTTCATTTCTTGAACTTGCAGCTTGTGTTTTCTTTGTGAGAGCTTCCTAAGGTGTGTTAGTTGTGTGAGGGACTTGATAAATCCAATCTCAGCCCTTGAAATCAACTTGTGCTTCTTTATGTCAATCTAAGCCATCGAAAGTACTTGAAAATGGTGAAGGATTGCCAACATGACAATTATGAAGCTGGGGGGAGATAGTGGGTTGAGGGTGAAGTTTTTACCCATGGGGTAATTGGTGTTGCAGGTTAATAAGGGTGAAGAAGAACCCGTGAGTGGTGTTGGGTTTAAAAGGCGGGAAATTTGGTTTTAACTGGGTAGGGAAAATGTTTGGGCTTTTGGCAATTTCAGTCCCCCAAAGTGTATACTTGTTTTGCAAATCAAGTCCTTGTGTTGTTATGAGTTTGAGGGTTTGGCAGGAATGCCCCCACAACTCATATAAGTGAATTTCAAAGTCAGTCCTTGTGTGTTATAACTTTAAGGGGTTGGCAGAATTGCCCCCTTAAGTTATATTTCCCTAAAATTGCATTTCCACCCCTTGAGTCTTTTATCCTTTTCTTTTAACTTTGAGATTTGGCAATTGTGGTCCCTCAAGTTGTCTTTTCTGCTTCAGTTTCTCGGAGTTGACTCTGACTTTGTCGGGGTTGACTTTGACTTTGACTGTTTGACTTTTCTATTGACTTTTTGACTTGGTTGACTTTTTGGCTTTGATTTGGCTTCGTCTTTTCACACATTTCCATTCCATGCTCAGTTTTGTCATTTTTTGGCTTTGTTTTTCGTCCTTTTGTGTGATATTCGTTTCCTGCACAATACAAATGCAAAACAACCAGATATTTGGCAGTTTTTGTCTGTTTTTGGTCATTTAGGTCCGTTTTTAATGGAAAAAGGTATGTGTAATTAAGCACATACCAAAATCCCCCATACTAAGGTATTGCCGTGTCCTCACGCAATGTTATGAAGTAAACATTTACGCAATGTTATGAAGTAAACATTTACGAAAACTAAGAATCACGCAATGAGAAGTGCCCATAGAATAATCTACGAATGTCCTGACGGATAAATTCATCGTCCCCGATTTTTCACTAGTCTAATGCTAAACGTAAAAACAAAATCACCGTTAAGTACAAGTAAAGATGCTAACACTACTTATAATTATGACTTGTCAACTTTTCGCTCCCA
>BQNB010109909.1:0-22656 GCA_026074375.1 Tanacetum coccineum
CATGATAATTCAAACATCACAACATATTATAGTCATAATTACTTACCTTGAATCCAAGCTATATTACTAAAAAGTCACCATCCTCTTCTTTGCTTGCTTTCCTAGTCATATAATCACCAACACAATTAACACCTCTATTTTACATAACTAAAACCCATTTTCATTGATTATATGATCATAACATGACCATAACCCAAAATCATTGATTTGTTCTTAATTTATTAATTTACCTTAACCCTTTATCATGAATGCCTCAATACATTTTATAGAATATCAATTTCCTAAAACCCCCCAATTTGGGTGTATGAACCCTAATCCATAACTCACTAATTAAACTCAATATAAAGGATTACTTACTTGGAGGATCATCGCAATGAACCTATTTTTTGAATTGGGACCTCAATTCTCATTTAATCATCAATTATAAAATCTTGGTTTTCCATCTCTTTCTTGATCATGTCGACACACAGAGAAACACTAACACCAATTTCATTGTCTGTAATATTTGGGAAGATTCTAGTATAATTTAGGTGCAAGTTTTCCCTTTTGGCAACTATGGTCCCTCAAGTTCCTTTCCTTCATATTTGGCCACATTAACTTATATAACTTATTTACCACTTGACAACTCTAGTCACTTGAGTCCATTCCTTTCAATATTGTGACACACAATATTTTCTAACACCATTTACATAATATTAATACTTATAGTTTGACTATCGGGTTTGACTAACCAATCAAGCAACACATTCAAACTTATAAAGTCTTAGTCAAACTATTCCAATGGCATTTTCATAATAAAATGCTTAAAACCCGGTTTTGGGGTGTTACAAATCTATCCCCTTATTTAAATTTTGTCTCCGAAATCTCTTCGTATAACACTAACCATAACTTGGTCACATTACTCATCACTCCATCTTAACACTTCCATATATTTACCCAACTAGTTGCAACAACCTATATGGTTTTGCAACTCTAGCCATGCGATAATACAATCAATTACCCTTGACCCGTTTCATTTCTCGCTTATTTCCATCAAATTTACACTCTTTCTAATGACAACGTCATTTAGGTGACATATCACTATTGCCAATCCTATCATTTTAGTATCTTTTCCACTTTAACAATGCATTCACATTCATTTCTGTTCTAAAGTTTTCCACAAGGACTACATGTCATTTGGAAAATTTACTATTTTGACTTTACATAAGTCCAACATAGAATAATACTTTCATATTTTACTATAGATATTCTACCTTTCCTTAACTCTTTCACTATAACACTTTGTTTTCTTTACTTCTTTTAAAATAATTTTCGTCAATGACTATAAGACACTTGGAAAAATTTAATACTTTGACTATTACCTTCCAAATTCACATTAGGGTGCTAATAGTACGTAGCGACCACCATAGTCATTACACCATGCCATAAGGCATACTATAACCTTAATTTAACTTTCATTCTTCAACCTTTACTCTCAACGTCTAAAACTTAGCTTTCTCCTAAAGTGTCGACCAAAAGTCGCATTCTAATTCTTATTTCGTCTGTCTTATTTCCTAAGACGCTTAAATAATTTTGGACTCTCGTTTTCTACTTCTTTAATCCTACGCATGCTATGCTGAGAACACATAAGCCCACTCATCTATACTTCTTTATTTACATTGAGAAGCGTCTCAATCAACGCAAATAAGGTGTTGGGCCAATTTAGTGCCCAATGATCTTTCACTTAGGATTTGAATACAAAATATCCTAAGTGTTAATATCCTTTAACATTTCAAGGTCACCGAGCGAATAGTCACTCAGTGAGTTACCTTTATGTTGCTCAGCCTGAGTCTATAAGAAAGACTTTAGCATTCAGTGAGGCGGTACTTAGTGAATGAAGCCTGAGCCAAAGAAGAAGGTGATGGGTTTAGTGAGTTGTGGCAATAGACTCACTAAACCCTATACGATCTCTAACAACTAGAAGACCCTGAAGACAAGAGACTAAAGAATAGGCGGGATAGTTTGAATCGGATAAGGCCAAGCTCTTATCTTCCTGAAGTCAACTATCCTGAATAGGGTATGCAGACAAGGCCAGTGTCAGTATTGACCTTGGAAAGTGTTGTTGTCCCATACTTAGAATAGAAATGTAATAGAGACAAAGCTGTACGTTGTGTACTAGCATATCAGCATTGGGACACGTACTTATCACCCTTATGGGTATGACCCTACCTAAGTAGTATATATAGAACTCTTGTAAAGGAGTAGGTGTAAGTTTGTGCATTCAAAGTCGTAACTTTCACAAACACGTACTCCTCCAAATCTACTAAGTTCTTGAGTAAGCTTAGTTGGTTAGCATAGTAGTTAACTTTGCATAACACTTTAGGTTTATTCAAAGTTATTAGTGAGGTGATCACACAAACACATATTGTCATTCAATCCCCATTGTAGTTCCGTATACAATGGGGTGTAATTCTTAATAAAAAGAGTTAAACATTGAAAAGTTATTTTTGTGTCTTTTACTTATTAGTTATCTTTACTTACACAAAACCTTTTTAAAAGAACAAATACTTTACTTTATTTACTAACCATGAGTTAGTTAATGATAACTTTGTAGTTATTGTTCACTAACTAAGAGGGAACAACAAGTGGTATCAGAGCAGAAGGTTTATAAAACCTTTTTAACACTAATCTGCTTTAAGTTTTTAAAACCTAGATCCTAAAATGGCTGCAGTAAATAATGTACCCCAGCTAGTTGACAAAAAGGGAGGTAGCTATGCTACTATTGCTCCCAAACTAGAGCCGAGAAAATTTAATAAGTGGAAAAAATGAATGCTTTTCTACTTAGCGGGAATGGAACGCTACTACTTAAAATGTATTAAGGATGGTCCATTTCAGCTAAAAACTGCTAAAGGTGATGATAAGCCTGAGTCCCAATGGACCCCAGATGAGAGGAGGGTGGGCGTTCAAGACCAACACCTTATAAGCACCATTATGTCATGTCTACTAGATGACATAATGGAGTCAGTCATTAGCTATGAAAAAGCTAAAGCAACATGGACTGACTTGGTTCACAGCTTTGAAGGTCCCTCAGATACCAGGGAAAACAAGATCATGGATCTAAAACTTGTATATCAAACTTTTAGGGCTAAACCGACTAAAAGTCTCTCACATACCTACACCCGCTATAAGACCTTGCTCAATGAGCTTGCCAATGATTGTGTTAACCTCTCTAAACATGAAATCAATGTTGGTTTCGTGAACAGTCTCCTTGAGAAGTGGTTAACCTTCTCTCAGGGACCGAGGAATGCCGGTCATACTCAGACTCTTGACCTAGCAGATATCTATGGAAGGGTTGTCTATGAGGACAACCTAATCCAAAGAAGGTATTCTGACACCAAAAGGCCTTCATAACTACTCCCTCAAGCACTGCTATTTCTACTGCCTTCTTTTCTAACAATGTTATACAGGATTTCCAAGAAAATTCTGATGATGAGGTAGATGAAAGGTATAGTGAGGAGTATCTCAGAGACTTGGATATTGAGTTTCAAAAAGAGCCCTTTTGGCAAATTCAAACGTTTTATAAAAAGAAGAAATAATTTTTCTAGTCAAAAAGCAAATGAAAACACTGAATATTACAAATTTGGCAAAAAGGTCATTTTGCAAAAGACTGCTTTTCTAAAACGTCTAAACCTTCTTACAAATCACCAGTGAGTGGTTATTCATCAGTGTCAAAAGGCTTTCAACCCAAGTTTACTCCAAAACTTATTCAATCTTCTCAAAACTCAATTAGTCAGGCTAACCCCAAAATTCAGAAATACTACAAGGCTGAGTATAAGAAAATGAAATCTAAACTTGCACTACTTGAGGCAAACCCCTCTACGTCTCAGACCTCAAAGACCTTCCAACCAAAGAACAAATGTTTAGTTGCTGAAACCTTTGATTGGGATGAGGAAGAGGTCTTAGATGATGAAGAAGTAACTCATGTCAAGGTACTGATGGCTCTAGCTAATGACGAGCTCACTGTTGGAAAGAATCATGCTCGCAATGATGAATGGATTGACATCACCATAAGAAAGGTAAATATTCTTCTCTCTATGGATGAAGATACCGATTGGCAAAATTACATCAAATATATCAACATTGATCTTAAGTTTGTTGAAGAGCAAAGATTAAACTTACTTTCTAAGTATAACAAAATTATTTTTGAATTAAACAAGTGTAGAGATGAAATATTAGTCCTAAAACAAGCTAAGCTTAATGATGTCACTTTTTAAATTCAAACACTGAACTTACTAAGTTAAATCATGCTCTTCAAGAACAACCAAAGAGGAGAAAAAGATCAATGAAAAATGGCTAACTAGCTCAAAAAAGGTTATCCAATGCATCAGTGAATAAATCCTGCACCAAAAGAAGAAAGTTCTTGGTGGTGAATTGTTCACTGAACCATCATAAAAAATGAATGAAAATGAAAATCTTTTCATTCCTGCTTCCATGGGTTATGACCATGAAATGGTCCTAAAATCCAAAGACTGGGTTGAGAGACTCAATCCTGACAGCAAACTTCTAAACTTTAATACTGGAAGAATTCTAGTTCCTAAAAGTCAAGCCGTCAATAAGTCTCTTAAAGCTACTAAAATATTAATTACCCCTTAATCATCCAAAGATTCTGAAGCAAAATCCCTTATTCCTCTACCTCCCTTGAAAAATCTTTAGGGAGCTTCACCAAGCTCAGAGGTAATGCCATTGAC
Source organism: Tanacetum coccineum (assembly GCA_026074375.1). NCBI lineage: Eukaryota > Viridiplantae > Streptophyta > Magnoliopsida > Asterales > Asteraceae > Tanacetum > Tanacetum coccineum. The sequence goes on from BQNB010109909.1 coordinate 4,728, forward strand.
CTTCCAACCCTACTCTTCAAAAGAGAGATCAGGCTTAGGTATCATGAAACATACAAAGCCTGAAACACAAGATTCTTTAAACAAGAGTGTTTCAGGAAATGTCACTATTAGTGAAACTGAGCCAACCACACCTTAAGTTCCTACTAAAGTCAAGAACACTAAACAAGAATCAAAGATAAATGAATTAACTAAACTTGTTCAGATGTTTATTGATGAAAAGGTCAATTGTACCCAAAAGACTCAAGAATCAAATTCACAGATTCAACAGACCGAGTCATCTAAGTCAGTTGACTCATCAAAAATAAGTCAAGATTCTAAACCCAAAGTTCAGAATTCTAGCTCATAAAAGTCACTCAGGCCTAAGCCTATTCAAAAACCATAACTTAAGTATGAACTCTGTCACTATACCAATCTTCTCTACTGCATGATATACAAAAAGGAGGATCATAGGATCTTAGATCATGAAATGTATACTGCTTCTCTAAAAAGGAGTGAGAACTACAAGACTCAGCCTTACCATTATGCATCTCCTTCCAAGCAGATCCTAAAAGCAAAGGCAAAGCCTTTCCCACCATGCACATATTGTGGTTTCAATGATCACGTACCTGATAATTGTAGAAACTACCTTGAGTGTGAAATCTATAGAAGTTATGATCACTTTACCTCAGGATACAATCGTGTCATTCATATCAGATGAGGAGTACTAGCTGATCCACTCAGTCTTATGAGTCTTTAATTGGTGTAAAGTGTAATACACGTAGAAGCATTATACACTCCACCACTGACCACAATGAGTTTGATCACTTTAAAAGAGGTGAGAAAATTTAGGCTACAAAGGCCAGAGAGCCCACCAAAAAGTGGGTTGACAAAAGAAACTAACCCAAGTTTATTATTTGTGAAGAGACACATCAGGGAACCCATTTGGTATCTGGACAGTGGATGCTCAAGGAGTATGACTGGTGTCAAGAGTTATCTGCATAAATATGTGGAGCAACTAGGTTCTAAGGTAGTGTTTGGTGAAAACTCATCTTGTATTACTAAGGGATATGGTTCAATAAAATGTAGGGGTGTTATTTTCTAGTAGCCTTTGTAAATAGTCTCAAGTATAATCTAATTAGCATTAGTCAACTCTGTGATGCTAAGTATACTGTACAATTTGATGATAAGAAAGGAACAATCTTTAATGCTAACAAAGAAATTATCCTTGTAACACCTAGAAGAAATGATGTATATGCCCTTGACATGTCATCACTGACTCCAAATGGAGCCTGCTTATTTGCTAAAGCCTCAGAAAGTGTAAACTGGCTATGGCATAAAAGGCTATCACATCTTAATTTTAAGAACATTAATAAACTTTCAAAACAAAACAAAGTTCTTGGTCTTCCTTCTCTAGATATTCAAAGGATAAACCTTGCTCAACATGTGAAAAAGGGAAGCACCATAGAGCTTCATTCAAAACTAAATAAAATTGGTCTATCAGGAAGTGTTTGCATCTTCTTCATATGGATTTGTTTGGACCATTAAGTCCAATGTCCATAAATCATGAGAAGTATACCTTAGTCATTATTGATGAGTACTCAAGGTACATATGGGTTCACTTTCTCAGGATGAAGAGTCAGGCACCTAAAATGATTATGTCTTTTATCAGGATGGTAGAAAACCAAAATGATGTAAAAGTCAAACAAATTAAAACTAATAATGGGACTGAGTTTAGAAATCATAAACTTGAGAGTTTTTGTAATGAGAAAGGAATTTCTTAGAACTTCTCTTCTCCCTGTATACATGAACAAAATGGTATAGCTGAAAACAAGAATAAAACTGTCATTGAGGCTGCTAGAACAATACTTAATGGATCAGTACTCTCTAAGCATTTATGGACTAAAGCAGTCAGAATAGCCTGTTATACTCAAAACAAATCAATCATTGTCAAAAGACATGATAAGACTCCCTATGAGATATTCAAAGAAAGAATCCCTGATATCAGCTATTTTCATGTGTTTGGATGCCCTGTGTTTATTCATAATCATAAGGATCATCTGGGCAGATTTGATGCTAAGGCTGATGATGGTTATTTCTTAGGATATTCTTTTATCTCAGAAGCTTTCAAAGTCTTTAACACAAGAAGATAAAAAGTTGAGGAGACTTATCATGTGACATTTGATCAGAGTTTGGAAGCCATCAGGTTTACTAATACATCATAGGATGAGATTGGAATTGATGATTCCTCTAGATATCCTCATGATGAATTTATTCATGAGGATGATCCATCTAGACAATATTAAGAAAATTTTGATATCTCATACTATGTTATTCCCCATGGTCGTTCACTCTCTGAACTCACCTAAGAAAACCATGTCCCTGAAGTGATTGCTTTAAACGAGCCTGATATACCTCTCACTGAGGATACTGAAGGTCCTTGTGATCTAATCAACACTGAAGGGACTCATGAACAAAATGTTCAGAATGAACAAATTATCACCTAACCTACTGAAGGACCATCAGGGAACAATACTGAAGTCTCAGTGTCTATTAGTGAATCTTTAGTCCCCCATGTCCCTCAGCCTCATATATTCAATTAAGCCTCTACAAGTTCTCATCCTGTTCCTCAGGATAGCTGGTCAAAAGACCAACACGTTAAACTTGTAAACATCATTGGTGATCCTGGTGAAGGCATGCTTACAAGAAGCATGGCTACCAAGCTTACAGCTGCCTCAGCTAGTAAATGTCTATTTGCTGACTTTCTCTTTGAGATAGAACCTAAAAAGGTATCTGAGGCAATAAAGCACCTAAGATGGGTTAATGCCATGCAAGAAGAACTGAATAAATTCTACAAAAACAAAGTATGGACTCCTGTTCTACTCCTTTATGGAAAAATAACCATAGGCTCCAAATGGGTATTCAGGAAGAAGAAAGATGAGCCTGGTATAACTACTAAAAATAAAGCAAAACTGGTTGCACAAGGTTATAGTTAGGAAGACGGAATTGACTATGATGAAACCTTTGCACCAGTAGCAAGGAGGAAGCCTTCAGGATATTCCTTGCTTTTACTAAATGATAAACTGAAAGAAGAAGTTTATGTTAAACAGCCTCCTAGCTTTGAAAGTAGTGAGTTCCCTAACTATGTCTGGAAGCTTGACAAAGCTCTTTATGGACTAAAACAAGCACCGAAGGTATGGTATGAGACTCTATCCACTTTCCTTATTCAGAATAAGTTTACCAGGGGAAGAATAGATAACACAATGTTTATTTATAAATCAAAAAGAGATGTCCTCCTTATTCAGGTGTATGTAGATGACATCATATTTGGCTCAACAAGTTATAAACTTTGTAAACAGTTTGAAAAACTGATGACAAAGAAATTTGAAATGAGTATGATAAGAGAACTCACCCACTTTCTTGGACTGCAAATCAAGCAGGATGATAAAGGAATCTCTATTTGTCAGGAACAGTACACCAGGAACTTACTCAAGAAATATAAAATTTCTGATAGTTCCTTAGTGAAAACACCCATGGTTCCTCTAAAGAACTTAGGTCCTAATCCTGCTGGCAAGCCATTCAATGAGACCTTATATAAGGGAATGATTAGGTCACTGATGTACCTAACTGCAACAAGGCCTGATATCTAATTCTCCTCAGTCTTATGTGCAAGATATCAGTCCAATCCAAAGGAATCACATCTAACTGCTATGAAAAGAATCCTCAGGTACCTGAAAGGTACTCCTACCGTTGGTCTGTATTATCCAAAAATGTTCAGGCTTTGATCTAAAAGGATACTCAGACTCCGACTAGTTGTAATATGGACAGAAAAAGCACCTCAGGTGCTTGCCAAATACTTGGTGGAAAATTGGTTTGTTGGAGTGCTAAGAAACAATAGTCAGTGGCTATGTCCTCAGCTGAGGCTGAATATGTTGCTGATGTTAGGTGTTACGCAAGTATCCTATGGATGAAAAGTCAACTCAGTGACTATGACATCCATTACAAGATGGCACCCATCTTTTGTGACAACACCAGTTCCATTTCCATATCTAACAATCCATTACTTCACTTAAGAACCAAGCATATTGATATAAGATATCATTTCATCAGGGATCACATCCTTAAAGGAGATATTGAATTACACTTCATCCACCAAGCCTTTGGATGAACCTACTTTTACCAGACTAAAAGCATAATTAGGCATGTTGAATATTGATTGATCAGTCTCAATAATCAAACATGTTCAGTGTGGTGTATATTCGTTTCTCCCTGAAACCATCTTCCTGAAACATATATGAATCCCATGACACTGAGGGACATATTAAATGAAGTAACTAAATGCTCCAAGTCTTTAGTTATTTAATATCCTAGGTTGGTAACTGAACACATTAAATAAGGAACAAATATTCCTTATCTAACTGTCATCCAACAATCATGGGCCCCCACTTCTCTAAATATCACTCAAATAACCCACTATGCATTTAATGCTCACTCCCATAAACATGATCCCTTCCCAAAATGTCTAATCAAACGACATTTGACCGTTATCCAAACGTCATGCCTGTAAAAGTGCAGGACAATGAAACAGCACAACAGTAGCCGTAAAAAACAAAATCTTGTAAATAGTAGGTAACAACATTAAATGTGTTACCAAACCATTTTTAACTTTTTCAAAATAAGAAGTTTAAAATTATTAAAACCTATTTCACATTTACCTATAAATACCCCTTCAAAGAGTAGAACACACACAAAAAATAAAAAAAGGCAAACAAACTCTGCTCAACTTTTCTCTTAAAGCAAAAGAAGTGTGTGTTCTTTATTTTCTGGTAAAAGGCTTTCATTTTCACAATACTTGTTCATTACAAACTTGTTTTCTCAAATCATTTGTTTAGTCAAGTGTGTTCAAAACCAAGATATCTATCTTTGTATTGACCTTCTTGATAACATATCACGCATTTCATGGCAGCGATCAACGTTGAAATCAACTTTTAACCATCTGGTGTGTGATATTCTGCCATTAAAACCTTTTGTTTTCGAAAATATATCAACAATGGAAAAAGAACAAGCAACTATGTATGCTCCTTAGTGGGGGAAACATGACTGTGGATAACGTGACCTTTCAAATAAACAATGTAATTGGAAACTTTAACTATCCATCAAATGTCCCTGCTTACAACCCAATCATGAAATTTTTGATGAATTGTCCTTTAAAACTGGCCTTTATAAAAAGCACTCGGTACTATACCAAAACCTCCTGAGGAAGTTCTAGAGTACTGCAATAGCCTATGACCCAAATCCACCTGCTGATAACTTCGTGGTTCACCCACTCAAGGAGTATTTGATCAAGTTTTCAGTGATGAACGGTAAGCCTTTTAACCTTGATTTCAATACATTTCGTTCATCCACTGGTCTTGATTATAATAAAGGTAAATATGTTGATCACCCATCTCCTAAGGCTGTTAAAACTGTACTTAGAAAGATTGCCACCAATGCTAGTTATCTGGACAAAACCCTTGTCCTGGAGAACTCTTTTCCTGTGGCTTGGAGAATCTTGTTCACTTTTATGATTCAGGTTCTCAGTAGAAATTACTCATCTATTGAACAAACTAACTCTATTCAGTAATGATCGCCTATTGTCTCATTACTGGGACTGAGGTTGATATAGGAGAGTGATGTATGCTAAAACACACATCCTTATAATCCCGTAAAACACTATTAATCGAACTAAAAATATTAAAATATGCTTAATTATATTACAAATATGTTTGTTTGGTATTTTTATGTCTTGCAGGTAAAACGGATTGAAAACTAAGCAAAAACGAGAATTATCGGGCTCGATTCAATCAAGTTTAATTATTATTCAAAGCCAAGATGAAGTCGTGAAAATCCCCCGAGCATGCCATAGGAAAGAGCCTGGAAATACGAGTCCAACGGTGCCCTTAGATCTTATTGGACCAGCCCACAACCCATTTTATGAGCCGAACCAGCTTAAGCCCAACATTAAGCCCAAAACAAATAATTATAAAAGTTGATTTGGAGATGCATGATGTCACCATGACGTCATTGACATGTGCGTTGAAATTAATTCATTCATCTGTCACATGAGCTTCCACTAAATTGGTTTGGGCGAATAAGAGATGGGCACGTGGCGATGATTTATTTATTATAAGAATTCAAATTTGCAAAAATTATGTTTACTTTAAAGCTCAGCACATATGATCCAACGAGTATAACTTATGCGTAGAACTCTATTAACCAAACTTGTGTAGCTTGCCTTAAGGGAAAGCAACACAAAGCCTCTTGTAAGTCCAAGATTCAGAACTCTATTACTCAGCCTTTATTCATGTTGGATTAAGTGTTGTTGTTTGTGTGGTATGTTGTTATGGTTGATTGTGGTGTTTGTTTGTTGTCCTTGTTTTTATTATAATATTCCCAAATATGGTCACATGCCCAAAGTTGGTCACATGCCCACCTGATGCGCGGATCGACCTTCACGGTAAGGTCGAAAAAAAATTCGGGAAATTAGGTAGTCAAAACTAGGTTTTCTGTGTGGCAAACCGGCCTCTTTAGCAACACGCCCATCTATGGCAAACCACCACATTTTACACCAAACGCCCACAGTTTGATATCAAACCGCGCCTATATCTAGACCAAACCGTGCCTAATTTTAATAATCAAACAGCCGTTGTCTTTAACCAACCCGCCGATTGTAGTTAATATCAAACCGCCAGCAAACCGCCGTCTAGGGAAAACCGCCGCCTAGAACTTTGTCAACCCGCCATGGATTTTTAAATTAGGCAGAGTAACATTTCTTTTTGCTCATTAAAATAATTAACTCGCCGTGTACCTAAGCAAAAAAAGTCGTGTCAAATAATGGCAACTCGCCATGTAGAATGGGCAACTCGCGGCTAAATAAATTATTATTATTATCAAATTGCCGCTTGTCCTGGGTCCAAACCGCACCTACTTTTTCCTTAAAACAAGGTTCTTTTCCCCTTCTTATTGTCAAAACCGCCACAAGAAAATAATTTAATAATCAACCCGCCACCATGAACATTAAGGCTCGAAATAAGCAATTTTCAACCAAATAAGCTATTTTACCACGCAAATAAGCTTTAGATGCTTATAACTAAGTTGGTAGGAGATGATTAAACATATACTAACACGATTTTTCTTATGGATCATTAAATTCGAACCAAACCGCCTCCAAGAACACCAAAAATATGCCTACCTTTTTAGCCTTATATTTCAATCTATGAAGCTTGTGTAAGGCCATGGTTTGATACATCTAACCTGTTTGACATGTAGATCAAGAATGGAACAGAGTATACAACCAAATAGCTCAAAAATTTTTTGATTCGTGGCCTTTTTTACAAATAAGCCACGAATTTGAGCTTATTATCTCACGAATCAGTGATTAACAATACGAATTCCCCATATGCTCTGGTGCCAATTGTTAACATATGATTCACCCCTATAACAACCGATTCCGGAGGTATGGTAAAATGGAAAAGAAATTGATCCATGTTTATTAGAGAGAAAGCAATAAGAAAATGGAAGTTGTATGTGTGCTAGATAGAAAAGAGAAAAACACACACACATACTTTTACAAGTGTGAACTTCTACCCCTCCATGGAAGTATGAAGGGGGTATTTATAGTCCTGGGCTTGACTAGCTAAACTAACCCGACATGACTATAACTGATAAATGTAATTCCGGATTAGTTATCGTATTTTAGGGCTAACACATGTTCAGCGTAGTGTATATTCTTTTCTCCCTGAAACCATCCCCCTAAAACATATATGAATCCCATGACACTGAGGGGCACATTAAATGAAGTAACTAAATGCTCCAAGTTTTTAGTTACTTAATGTCCTAGGTTGGTGACTGAACACATTAAATAAGGAACAAATATTCCTAATATAACTGTCATCCAATAGTTATGGGCCCCTACTTCTCTAAATATCACTCAAATAACCCACTATGCATTTAATGCTCACTCCACAAACATGATCCCTTCCAAAATGTCTAATCAAATGACATTTGACCATTTATCCAAACGTCATGCCTGTAAAAGTGTTGGACAATGAAACAACACAACAGTAGCCGTAAAAAACACGATCGTGCAAGTAGTGGGTAGTAGCATTAAATGTGTTACCAAACCAATTTTAAATTTTTCAAAAATAAGAAGTTTAAAAATAGTAAAACCTATTTCACATTCACCTATAAATACCCCTTCAAAGAATAGAACACACACAAAACAAAAAAAATAAAACAAACTCTGCTCAAATTTTCTCTCAAAGCAAAAGAAGTGTGTGTTCTTTATTTTCTGGTAAAAGGCTTTCATTTTCACAATACTTGTTCATTACAAACTTGTTTTCTCAAATCATTTGTTTAGTCAAGTGTGTTCAAAACCAAGATATCTATCTTTGTATTGACCTTCTTGATAACATATCACGCACTTCACGGCAGCGATCAACGTTGAAATCAACTTTTAACCATCTGGTGTGTGATATTCTGCCATTAAAACCTTTTGTTTTCGAAAATATATCAACAATGGAAAAAGAACAAGCAACTGGGTATGCTCCTTAGTGGGGAAACACGACTGTGGATAACGTGACATTTCAAACAAACAATGTAATTGGAAACTTTAACTATCCATCAAATGTCCTTGCTTACAACCCAATCATGAAATTTTTGATGAATTATCCTTTAAAACTGGCCTTTATAAAAAGCCCTCGGTACTATACCAAAACCTCCTGAGGAAGTTTTGGAGTACTGCAATAGCCTATGACCCAAATCCACCTGCTAATAACTTCGTGGTTCGCCCACTCAAGGAGTATTTGATCAAGTTTTCAGTGATGAACGGTAAACCTTTTAACCTTGATTTCAATACATTTCGTTCATCCACTGGTCTTGATTATAATAAAGGTAAATATGTTGATCACCCATCTCTTGATTTTGTGAATTATCAGCAATCAGATATCTGACTTTCTAGTTTTTGAGCTGATATTAAGGTTTACAAACTAAAATAGATTATATTAGGATCAAGTCTATTTGGTGTTTTGGTTGTTTTATGTTCGAGGGTTTGTTTGGGTGTTTGGTATGTGTATGGGGATGAGGAGGAGGAGGGGTTTAGGGATTTTTTAGTATTTTATTCGGTTGTTGATTAGTTTATCTTATGACACTGGTATACTTTTGTTTGTTTTTTTTGTGTTCTTCTCTATGTTTTAGGGTTGTTTTTGGTGGTGTTGTTGGTTGGTGGTTTTTCTATCATGTTTTACACATATTTTTGTGTTGTGTGTGTTAATGGGTATTGGTTTGGAGTTATCTGATATATGGTGTGTTTTCTTGTAATTGTGTGGTGTGGTTTTTTGGGTAGGGTGAGGGATTGATGTGGTGGCGCGGGTGGGGGGGGGTAGGGGAGAAGAGATGGGTGTGGTTGGAGTGTATATTTTCTGGTGTTTGGTGTTTGTTATTTGATTTAAAGTTATTAAAATTTAAGGAGTGAAATGGAGGAGGGGTTGAATAGGGGTTATGAAAGGGTGTGGTGAGGTTTCTGTTGTTTAGATTTGGGAAGAGTGGTGGTAGGGATTGGGTGTGTGTCAGGGTGGTTGATGTATTTATTATTTAAATTTTAAATTGTTTTTAATAGTTATATTTTTAGAGTCTGGTTTTACACTATAATTTTAAGTTGGAATAACATTAATTTAGGAACTACAAGAATATTATAATGTGTGTTATATCGTGAAAAATTGAGGATGACGAACTCCTGTTCTTAAAGCCTTTTTAATAAATTTCATAAAAATATTTTTATCTTAGTTTTTATCTTTAATTTAATAAGTGGTTAAAACGGGGGTGCTTGCGAATTAAATGATTTTTGAACCTTCTTAATGGACCTTTTATGTTCTTGTTTGATTGTGAGGGGTCATAAGTTAAAGGGGGATAAAATTATTTATTTCCGGGTTTGTTTTATTAACATTGCGTGTGGGACCAGCAATGGCTTAGTGTGGGGGAGTTTGATGTGTGCTAAAACACACATCCTTATAACCCCGTAAAACACTATTAATCGGACTAAAAATACTAAAATATGCTTAATTATATTGCAAATATGTTTGTTTGGTATTTTTATGTCTTGTAGGTAAAACGGATTGAAAACTAAGTAAAAACGAGAATTATCGGGCTCGATTCAATCAAGTTTAATTATTATTCAAAGCCAAGATGAAGTCGTGAAAATCCCCTGAGCATGCCATGGGAAAGAGCGCGGAAATACGAGTCCAACGGTGCCCTTGGATCTTATTGGACCAGCCCACAACCCATTTTATGAGCCGGACCAGCTTAAGCCCAACATTAAGCCCAAAACAAATAATTATAAAAGTTGATTTGGAGATGCATGACGTCACCATGACGTCATTGACATGTGCGTTGAAATTAATTCATTCATCTGTCACATGAGCTTCCACTAAATTAGTTTGGGCGAATAAGAGATGGGCACGTGGCGAGGATTTATTTATTATAAGAATTCAAATTTGCAAAAATTATGTTTACTTCAAAGCTCAGCACATATGATCCAACGAGTATAACTTATACGTAGAACTCTATTAACCAAACTTGTGTTGCTTGCCTTAAGGGAAAGCAACACAAAGCCTCTTGTAAGTCCAAGATTCAGAACTCTATTACTCAGGCTTTATTCATGTTGCATATGGATTTGTTTGGTCCAACTTTTGTGAGCAGCTTAATGAATAAGAAATATTGTCTAGTTGTCACTGATGATTATAGCAGATTGACTTGGGTTTTCTTTCTAGTAACTAAGGATGAGACTAGTGGCATTCTTAAGAGCTTTATAACTGAGGTAGAAAATCTAGTTGATAAGAAAGTAAAGATTATCAGATGTGACAATAGAATATAGTTCAAAAATAGAGTTATGAGTGAGTTTTATGAAGAGAAAGGCATTAAGAAGGAATTTAGTGCAGCTAGAACTCCTCAGCAAAATGATGTTGCTGAAAGGAGAAATATGACACTAATTGAGGCTGCTAAAACTATGTTAGTTGACTCTAAGTTACCTACTACATTTTGGGCTGAAGCAGTTAATACTGCTTGCTATGTGCAGAATAGGGTATTAGTAGTTAAGCCTCATAACAAGACCCCTTTATGAACTGTTTAGAGGTAGAACACCTGCTCTAAGCTTCATGAGACCATTTGGGTGTCATGTTACCATTCTTAATACCTTAGATTATTTGGGCAAGTTTGATGGAAAGTCAGATGAAGGATTCTTTATTGGATACTCATTAAATAGTAAGGATTTTAGGGTATACAACATTAGAACTAGGAAAGTAGAAGAAAGTTTGACTATTAGGTTCTTGGAGGATAAGCCTATTATTGCAGGTGATGAACCAAAGTGGCTGTTTGATATTGATATTCTAACAAAATCAATGAATTATGTGCCAGTTGTTGCAGGTACAAACTCTAGTACAGAAGAAAGTATTGGTGCAGGTCATTTAAGCAAGGAGACACAATCTAGCCAAGACTATATTTTGATGCCACTATGGAAAGATGGTTCACTATTTGATTCTTCTTCAAATAATGTTAGTAATGATGAACCACAACCTTCTGGTGATGCTAGAAAGAAGGACGATGAAGGTGTAAATAAAGAAAGTGGAAATGATGATCAAGAGAGACCTGAAAATAGTACTCAAGATGTTCATACTGCTGGGCCAAGTATTAATACTGCTAGTACAAATGTTAATACTGGCAGTCTATATATTAATAATGTTAGTCCAACAGTTACTACTGCTCCACTTGAAGCCACACATGCTAATTTCTTTGGTGATGAAATAGAAATAGATATGAGCAACATTACTGCCACATATCTAGTTCTTTCTACTCTAAATACAAGAATCTATACAAGACATTCACAATTGATCATTGATTGGTTACTGATGATAGCAGACTGTGTACAAACAAGGAGCGAGCGAGAGTGCACAAAGGCCTACAAATGAATAAGGGTTTATTAGTGCTGTTTTAGAAAGGAAAACTCATGAAGACCTTCATACTTGTCTAGTCTTGCGTGTTTCCTATTCTCATGAAGAGCCTAAAAGGTAAATCCAAGATATTAAAAGATCCAAGCTGGATAGAAGCTATGCAAGAAGAGCTTCTGCAGTTCAAGTTACAACAGGTTTGGACCTTGGTGGATTTACCATATGGCAAAAGAGCCATTAGTACTAAATGGGTATACAGGAACAAGAAAGATAAAAGAGGTATTGTGATTAGAAACAAGGAAAGGCGGGTTGCATAGGGTTACACTCAAGAAGAAGGAATAGATTATGATGAGGTTTTTGCTCTAGTTGTTAGGATTGAAGCAATTAGGTTGTTCTTAGCCTATGCCTCATTCAAAGACTTTTTAGTATACCAGATGGATGCGAAGAGTGCATTTCTGTATGGCAAGATTGAAGAGAAAGTTTATGTCTATCAACCCCCAGGGTTTGAAGATCCAGAGTTCCCTGACAGAGTTTATAAGGTAGAAAAGGCATTATATGGTCTACATCAAGCTCCTAGAGCTTGGTATGAGACTTTATCAAACTAATAATAGGACCAATGAGATATTAAAGGTTAAGATAATGAGACTTTGTTCCATAAAAGGGTCCAAAGTGATATTCTATTCTAGCAAGTTTAATTTATATGTTGATGATATCATTTTTGGATCTACTAAAAAGGAGTTATGCATTGAGTTTGAGAAATTGATGCACAATAAGTTTCCAGATGAGTTTCTATGGGTTGACTCACTCTTTTTTAGACTAAAAGAGACACAAAAAGATATGTGATTTTCACATCAAACAATTTATGTGGATAAAAAATTTTTAAGAGAAGTTTGGTTATTTCATTCCAACTGTGAAGCATGGATTAAACGCGCGAAGACACCAATGGAGACTTCAGCACCTTGATGAAGGAAGAAAAAGTTTAAAGATGTATTGATGATCATTATTATAACATGAATGGCTCAATGATTAATTTAACCAACTTCAAGGCCTTGATATAATGGTTTGTTGTATGTGCCTGTTTGCAAGAATCTAAGTCCACTCTAAGTTTACATCTATCATGCTGTGAAAAGATCATTAGATACTTGAAAGGTCCAACCTAAATTGGGGGCCTTAGTATCCTAAGGACTCAACCATTCTTGATTTGGAAGCATATACTAACATGACTATGCTGAGTGCAAGTTTGACAACAAGAAAGCCACAACATTAGGTTGTCAATTTCTATGGAAGCAGATTGATTTAAATGGCAATAGAAAAAATTTTAAGACTATATAACTGCATAGAAGAAGCAGAAGCAAACTATAGTTTCCAACTCTACTACTGAAGCATAATATGTAGTTGTTGCTAGTTGATGTAGACAAATACTCTGGATTCAAAATCAAATGCTGGATTATGGATACAATTTCATGAATACCAAGATTTTGATTGACAATGAAAGCACCATCTGCATAGTTTAAGAGAATCAATTGTTTCACTCAAAGACCTAATCACTTTGATATAAGACACATTTTAGTCAAAGAGAATTCCAATGATAATAAGCTTATTTCAGATGAACAAGAATCACACAGATAAGAAGTTTGCAAGATTTGCTCACAAAATCAATTGAAATGTTTGGTAGATTTTTCAAAAATCTGATTAGAAAGTATATGAATGCTTAACCTTTAAAGTATTGCTTGAGGGGAGGTTAATTGTGTTAATATGCAGCAGATTATGCATAAATGATGCTTGAAAAGGAATGGAACAACAACTAATGATAAAATTCAAGTTAGTGTTGTTGGCCTAACTTACTACTGGTAAGTATAATTAGTACTGCTATTATATTTAATACTATGAGAATTGAGAGAAAGCAAAAACAGATAGAGAGAAAATGTGAGCTTAAAAGAATTGAGAGAAAATAAAAATAGACAGAGAGAATTATAAGCAAAAAGAAATAAGAGATGTAGTGAGCTGAAAAACAGAAAGAGAGATGTGCAAAATAAAAACAGACCGAGTGATTCAGTGAGCTAAAAGAATTAAGAGAATTAGTGAGCTAAAAAACAAAAAGAGAGATGTGTAAAATAAAAACAGACAGAGTGATTTAGTGAGCTAAAAGAATTGAGAGAATTGGTGAGAATGAAAAACAGAAAGAGAGATGTATGACATAAAAACAGACAGAGTGATTCAGTGAGAAAAAGAATTAAGAGATATAGTGAGAATAAAAAAGATAAGGAGCTTGTGAGAATCAAAAATGATGATAGGAAATGCTTTTTAGGAAACAAAAATAGAGTTAATACTGGTGACACCAAAGATAATGCTGTTAGTCAAAACTTACCACTACTACAGCTGGTAAGTTAAAGCAGCAAGGCATATACTTACTACTTGTCACGTTAGTTAATGCGCAAGGCATTAAAGAAACTAATTAAAAAACCATATAATATACAATAATCACAAGAATTAAAAAATAAAATAATAATGAAAAGATAGAATACTACTGCCAGTGTTAGTTAATGTTGCTAGGCATACACTTACTACTGTTGGGTCAGTTAATGCTGTCAGGCTTAACTTAGTACTGCTAGTTTAAGTTAATGTTGTTGAGGGTGATTTCATAAATACTTTGATTAAGGGTTTCAATCACTCATTTGATCGATTTTACACATTGATATACTCTCTAATCATAAACCCTAACTCAATTTTATCATTCATCATCAAAACCCAACAAAATGTCAAACCTAAAGTTTGCTAAAACTCATAATTTGGTTGCATTTTTAGAGAAACCCGAAGAAAGTGATGGGTTTGAAGGAATTATTGATTTTTTGAATGCAAGTTCTATCAGATATGTGCTAACGATGAATCCCACCATCTATACTTCATGCATTAAGCAGTTTTGGGCTATTACTAAGGCAAAAACTATCAATGGGGAAGTGCAGATACAAGCCCTAGTAGATGGGAAGAAGGTGATCGTCATTGAGACAAGTGTGAGAAGAGCTCTTTAATTAAAAGATGTTAAAGGTACTGAATGTCTTCCAAATGCGACAAGTTTTGAACAGCTGACACTCATGGGGTATGAAATCTTACATAAAAGCTTACATTCTATAAAGCTTTCTTTTCACCTCAATGGAAATTTCTTATCCATACAATTCTGCAATGCATTAGTGCTAGGACTACTGCTTGGAACAAATTTAGTAGCACTATGGCCTCAGTTGTCATCTGCTTGCTACAAACCAAAAACTCAACTTTTCCAAGTACATTTTTGATAATATGGTAAAGAACATGGAGGGTGGGGTTAAATTTCTAATGTATCTAAGGTTTGTGCAAGTGTTCCTGGATAAACAAGTTGAAGGAATGTCCAAACATAAAAAGATTTATGTTACACCTTCTCACACTAAGAAGGTCTTTGCCAACATAAAGAGGCAAGGAAAAGACTTTTTCTAGTAGGGACACACCTTTATTTCAAACTATGATGGTTCAAGCTCAAGAAGAGGGTAAAGGTTCTATAATGCCTACTGTTCCCCAATACACATCCACCATTAATCAACCATCATCATCACAACCTCCAAAGAAGCAAAAGCCTAGGAAGACCAAGAAACAAAACACCGAGGTTTCTCAACCTAGTGATCCTACAGAACCTATGACAGATGAGACTGAAAATGTGGAAAGTATACCTACACATTCCAATGATCCACTACTCAATGGTGAGGATAGATTGAAACTAAATGAATTGATGAAACTTTGTACCAGCTTATCACAAAGAGTTATTGCTCTAGAGACTACAAAGACCAATCAAACACTGGAGATTGATAGCTTAAAAAGGAGAGCAAAGAAGCTTGAGAAGAAGAAAGGGTCAAGAACTCACAGACGCAGAAGACTATTCAAGGTTGGTAGATCTATACAAGTTGTTTCCTCTGAAGATGAAGGTTTGGGTGCTCAGGAGGATGCATCCAAACAGGGGAGGAAAATTGCTGATCTTGATGCTAATGTAGAAGTTACTTTAGTTGATGAGGCTCAGGGGAGGAATGATGATAACCTAATGTTTGATACATGAGTTTTTTATGAGCAGGAAGTTGAGGTTGAAAAGGCAGTTAGTACTGCTGAAGTTACTACTGTCAGTGCTACAACAACTGTTGATGAGTTGAATCTGGCTCAGACCTTACTAGAGATCAAAACAGCCAAACCCAAGGCTGTTACAACTGCTGCTACAACAACTACAACTACTGTTACAAGACCCAAGGCTAGAGGAGTTGTAGTTCAAGAGCCAAGTGAATTTAGAACAACAACATCATCTTCACAAACATCATAACTTCCATTAGCTAAAGATAAAGGCAAGGCAAAGATGATAGAACCTGAGAGGCCTTTTAAAAAGAAAGATTAAATTTTGATTGATGAAGAAATTGCTCAAAAACTTCAAGCTCAGTTAAATGCTGAATTAGAAGAAGAAAAGAAGCTTGCAAAACAAAGAGAAGAAGATGCAAACATTACTGAATGGGATAATGTTCAAGCTATGATAGATGTAGATTATGAGCTAGCTACAAGATTACAGGCACAAGAGTAGGAAGAGTTGTCTGTTAAAGAAAAGTCAAAGCTATTTGTAGAGCTCATGGATAAAAGAAAGAAACATTTTACAAGACTTAGAGCAGAAGAGCAGAGAAGAAAACCACCAACCAAAGCTCAAAGGAGAAATCAAATGTGTACCTATCTAAAGAACATGACTAGATTCACTCACAGTCAGTTGAAGAACAAAAGCTTTGATGAAGTTCAGAAGGCCTTTGACAAGACCATAGGTTGGATAGACTTATTTGTATCTATGGATTCTAAATTGGTGAAAGGAGGTAAAGAGAAAGATGAAGGCAATGTAACAAGAGCAGAAGAAAGCAGTTCTAAAAGAGCAGGCACAAAGCTTGAACAAGAAATAATTAAGAAGCAAAAGATAGATGATGATCAAGAAGAAATTGAGATGAAAAAGCATATGGAGATTGTTGTTGATGAAGAAGAAATAGCAGTTGATGCTATACCATTAGCCACTAAGACCTCAATTATTTTTGACTAGAAAATCATCAAAGAAGGAAAGATAGGATACTTTCAAATCATAAGAGCTGATGGAAGTTCAAGGAGGTACTTATCAATGATTAAGATGCTTCAAAACATTGACAGAGAAGACTTGGAAACCCTCTGGAAGTTGGTTAAAGCTAAACATAGGAATACAAAGCCATAGGAGGCATATGAAAGAGTGTTATGGGGTGATCTGAAAGTGATGTTTGAACCAGATATAGAAAGTGAAGTATGGAGGAATCTACAAGGACACAAAGTGACAGTTTGGAAGCTATTTTCTTTAAGTGGAGTACATTTTGTGAGATTTCAGAATCTGCATATCTTTATGCTGGTAAAGAAAAAGTATCCACTTACACCTACAACAATCACAACAATGCTCAACAAGAAGCTTCAAACTGACCATTGGAATGAAATGTGCTATCAACTTCTTAAGCTCATGACTAAACTGGTCAAGAATCCTAGAAGTGTTTGAATGCATCCTTCTGGTGATGGTGAAGACTTTTAATGAAGAAACTTGAGATTCAGAAGAAGAATATCAAGTTTAGGGGAGGATTGTTAGGATCAAAAGGCTTCATGATGATCTTGGAGTTAATACTGCTAAGGTTAGAGTTACTGTTGCTAAGCATAACTTAGTGCTGTTAAGAATATTAGTGAAAAATATGCTAAGTAGTTAGTACTGTCAGTTAATACTGCTAGTATATATTACTACTGCTAATAGAAGTTAAGACTGCTCAGAGACTTAGAAAAAATACTACTAAGTATTTAATACTACTAGTATAAAAGTTACTACTATTAGTGTAACTTGGTACTGCTAGTGTATGTTAGTACTGCTTAAGTAGAGTTACAACTGTTAGCATAAAGTTGGTACTGCTAGTGTAACTTAGTACTGCTGA